>BMAO01017396.1:0-29359 GCA_019973975.1 Trichonephila clavata
TTTTAAAAAATCATTTATGAATTAAAAAGCTTAAATCTCTATTTTAAACTTTGCTAAAATTATAAGTATATGGAATTAAGTAAAACCCATTATTGTTTGAAATGCGGATTTTATTGTAATGTATATATCGCACGTAAAATATCACTAATGTTTGTGTTGGCGCGTTTTTTAAAATTTGTTTACATATGCTGGTTTGATGATATTATAAATAGGTGACGCTATTTTTAAATTTGGATTTGTTTATTAGTTTGAATTATATAATGCAATTCTCTCTCTTTCTCTCTCTCTCATTTTCTCTGTTAAATGATTCATTATATGGGTCATGTATCCTAACACGATAACACGTAGGGGAAAAAATCTGTTTTAGATCTGTTGCTAATTATATAAACAGTAAAAGCTGAAGGAACCATGTTATAATTTAAAATTTTTTATGTTTGAATTTTTGTAATTTATCGTATGTAATATCGCCAATGTTTGCGTTGGAGAAAACTCTGGAAATTTTTCCAGAGCCAATGGCTTTAATTTTATCATTTTAATGTAATCCAGTGATTCTCAAACCGTGGGGCTCATCCCCTTAGGGAGGCGTGTTAACTTTACAAGGGGTTCGAGCATATTAAAAAGTCAAAAACAAAATATTTTTTTTAAAAGAATTGTTAATTTACTGAAAGTATACAAACAAAATATATTCAGCCATAATAAAAAATGAAATTCACATTTACAATGATCCAGTACAGTTATAAATGTACCAGTACTGTACAATGTATTTTGTAATTAATTTAACAATACTAAGATCGAGTTTAATATTTACCATCGACCCCATTGGCTTGTCATATATAAAATTACATGCATAAATTAACACTTATCTTGTTAATTTGCACGGTTTATAATTAATCCCTTAACTGCCCATTGAAAGAAAAGAGATTCGCTCCCCACCGTCTTCCACGAAGGCTTGCGTATGTGACGTATTGGGGGGGGGGGAGAAAGAGGGGAAATAAGCAAATCCTCTGACTTAAGTAAATCCTTCTCCGACACTGTCAAGGTCTTTTTATTGCATTCGAAGGCTTTCGGAAAACTTTTATGAATAACAGTGCACAGAAAAGATCGTACTTCGGAAAGACAAACACATATGTCCGGGGCAATTGACGCTTCGGCTAAGAGAGACAGTGGTGCTTAAGAGGTTAAAGTTGTATTTTGTAGCTTTAGCGCCAAAGTATAATATTATGGAATTCAATACATTGTTATTGTATGGAAGAGGGGGGGGCAATGCAAATTATGATTGAATATTGGGTCGTAAATATTGAAAATTTGAGAAGCACTGAATATGGCAGAAATTAAACTCTTGTACGACGTAAGATTTTCACATTCACATAGTTATTTTTATTTTTTTAGATAATAAAACAATTTCAAATCTAATCAGCTTGGGACACCAAACTATTAGATATAGTTATAATTATCATCATACAATGTAGATCCCATTATTAATATTCTTTCTCAAATGAACTCTCTTTATTATAACTATTTGCCTTATTTTACAGTTTACAAAAAAAAATCAAAATATTCATATGGCACCTGAAGAACATACAGGAATAACTGTAAGCAGTCATTTTTATTCCTCTGAAATTATTAAGAATAAAGTTAAAAACATGTTTTCTTCATTTCTATTCTGAACATTTGGCGATGCAACGCCCTACATGCCAGATTGCCAATTAAGAAGCAGAACGTTTACAATGACGAATGAAGATCTATCTATTCTAAGCACACAGAGGGTAGCTTGAAGTGGGTGAAAATTAATTCGGCTTTGCTGTCGTCCATCAGGGTGAAATACGGGAGCTTTTAAATTCCCGCTTTGCGATTGGAATGAAAATCAGTTTATTCACGCTCGAGTGAGTGATTTGAAACTTTCAGTAAAGCATCCAGAGCCTGCGAAACATTTCAAATCGGGTGAATAGTCTGATCAGGGTTCCTTTCAGGCAGAAACGGTTAGGAAATTAAGAGAAATTTTCTTGGAAAAGCGGTGATATTAAGGGGAAAGATACATTATTATGCAGAAGTAAATAAACACATTCCACCTGCATTAAAAGATAGTAGTTGCTCGGAAATTAAATATTTTTAGTAGAATTTAGGATTAACAATTAATCTTGGATATTGAAATAGATGAGAAAATTTTACGCAACTTTTCCTTCTAAAAACATGTAAATAAGAATGAAAACAAATATGTCATGATATGCTACAGATACGTTAGTGGGCAGTTGAATACCCCTCTACTTAGCCAATTTGTTGTTTTTAAATTGTACAAGTAATTTTAAATATAATTTATGATTGAAAAGATTTCTATGAAAAGGTTCCTTTAAAAAAAGTGTATGTGCTTAAGACCACACGATAAAAGTGAAGACTTCAAATTTTGTAATGCTATTTCAGCCATTAGTTCGGTGAATAAAAAACAAGGGGATATTATTATTGTCATATAAAATTATTCATATGTATATACTCATTAAGTAATATATTTTGCGAAATAAACAATCACATATTTGTGAACTAATTGTATTCTAAGAAGGAAACAATGGGTTTATGGTAGCTGAAGTAGGTTGTAAATACTTTATAAATTCAAAATTATTTATACATCTGAAAACAACTACGTCACGCGTTGTTCCATACTTCATTGGGCTTTCACTTGGATCATTTGAAATAATTATTCCCTAGGAATTGTCTCTTATGAAGTTTGTATCAACCGTTCATCTTTTGGGAAACAAAAAACTAACTGTATAAGCGCAAAAGAGAGAAGGCTGAGTATTACTCAAAACCCGGGGGAAACACCCCACTTTTGGTCACGTGATTTTTGTTTAGTGTTGCGTATGTCGGGGACTATTGAATCTTGGCCGACGCTGTTCAAACACGATTTCCGACGAAAGACAAAAAAGCCAAATGAGCGTTACATTCCCGAACGTGACGCGTCATTCAAGTTCACTCTTCAGCAAAACACGCCTAAAGAAGTTATCACTTCAATAAAAGACAAACTAAATACGCTCAATTAAATATGGAAGTCATTAAATAATAATACAAGTAAAAATTAAGCGAAACTTTAGAAAATTATCTTGAAAACTTCTAATAAAAATAAAGCCTTCAGAAATTTATAAAAAGCTAAATAAAATTGGATTTTTTTTCGGTTATTTAACTCATTTATTTTTTAAATCAGTGCTTATCGCTAGTAAAAACAGCCTTGGATGGTGACCACAATACATACTAAATCAGAACTTATATGTACAAAGTAACGCGACTATCTTAAACAGTTATTGTCTACATTTTTTATAGCAAATATTTCGTTTGTGTACTTTGCTGTATTCCCAATTGGCACTCACACATTTATCCTTTTTTACTATTTTCTACTTGTGAAAAAAAATTTCAGTTCATTTTTCTGATACATGTTTTAATGGGTATAATTTTTTCTAAAGGGTTTTCAACGATTCAAAATGAATTTCCTTTTTGGAACAGATTTTATTTAGGGTAGAAGAAAAAAGTCATAAGATAAACGATTGTAATAATATCGAGGATGGTTTAGTGTTGAAATCTGCGTTTTTATTCAAAAATTAACTCACGAAAATGCTGTAACATATGTGATTTCCTCTCTACCCTGGCTAAATGTTTGAAAGGAAATGAAAGATGACTCGTCATAATACTTTTCAACTATTTATTCAGTACACTTGTTATCAACAGACACAATTCTAATATTCAAACAAGAAGAGATGTTCCACTTAATAGCATAGGGGATTTAACTACGAGAGACGCGAACTATCAGAAGACTTCTATTAAATTGATCCTCCTATATGGTATCAGTCTACTACTCTAATATTTGAGTTACGATATAGCTGTGATGGCCAGTCGTCACTTAAATATCTTCATCTATTTAATGCTTGAAACGCGCTATCGTCATATACTAATACCTGATCGATAGCTATCTTTCCTTGTCGTCAGCTTCTCTATATTTCTAACTCCAGGTAACTCCCTCTATCCATCTAGTCCTCTTACTAGCTAGAAAACCTATACTATATATAACTGACGTAATCTGCATATAACGGTTTCTTCTTCCAAAAGGGTTGGTTGTAATTGGTATCCCAAAGATTTCCCAAGAATATTTGTTGAAGGACGCGTATAGAGCCGTCACAAGGACAGGAGTGTTTTCTTGAAACAAAACCATTTTGGTACAAATATTTTCATGTCGAGATCTTCCAACAAAATATGTCACAGTGCCTCGGTCAATGTTGGAAGTTTCAGTCACTCAAATGACGTTAAACGCTAATAATCTGCCAATTTTACACTTTCGTCTGGTTTTTTAACTTGCCGACTATTCAGTGTACTCGTTTTTAACATCCTCACAGCTCTCAACGAGCATTTTGTGCTACTCAAACATTTAGGCATAGGATGTACTGCATTTTCTATAAACTTGAATTAGCATCAATTTTAACTATACGAAAATATTTTAAATATATCGACTTGTTCAGTTGTATAAAACTTAACATTTTCAAAGCAAGCGAGAAAGGCAAGTACACTCGATCAGGACAGGTGAAACTGTTTCTGAACGAGATAAAATTAGCTATATACGCGCGCGCGTATATGTCCAATGTCATAGCTCTTGTGCTCTCATTTGATCCTCGTTGCTTTCTGAGATATTACAAATCCTGTCCTGTTACTTAGCAAACAGACTTTATGCATATACTACGTTATCTTGCTTTCGTTTTCTTTGAAAGAACTTCATTTCTATATTTTACCATCAATAAATCTTCTTTCACAGATTGTTTTTCACTTTGTTGCTTACAATACCTTCAAAATATGTGTTGCTTTTATCGATAACGTCTTAAAGTTATTTCCGAAAAAAGTTTTTTTTTAATTATTTATATAAAGAAAACATAAGCCACTTTTCGATGGGAAAAATAGTAAGAACTTGAACAATTAATTTATCTTACGCTTTTTTGGATACATTTTTAAAAATTAATTCATTAAATTTATTTTATTAAAGTATGAAACCAATCGTTCAACTTTAAACGCACCAATTTCTTCTAAGTCTCGCGGTTCATTGCTTAACATTTTTATCTTTACTGTTAATTTTTCTGAAAATATTTACTTGTTTGGAGTTTTTGAATTATGTTCTTATATCGCTTGGTAGAATAATATAAAACCAATGTGTTGAAGGTAATGTAGTGCGCCGTTCATTGCTTACAATAGAATTCAGTTTTTTCCCCCGTAGTATGTACTGGATATCGAACGTTGTACATTTCATTTGAGTATGTGTAGTCTCACATCCGATGACAGAAAAATATTTACAAGCTACTTTATGTATTTGATACCATTACTATTTTAGTATGGGTTTATAGCAAATAAAACAATCGAAACATGTTCTTTTCTTTAACTCAAAGGCAGAATCTCCAGTAGAGATCTGGAAAATTCATCGAAACCTGACGTTCTGTCACTTACATTTCGAAGCTTGGCATTTATCGATGTTTAAATATTGCATTTTTGCTACAAGGAGCAAGAATTGCCTCAAAACATGTGGCAATAAAAGTCTGAGAGGTGTTACCTATTGCTTTCTGCTGTCAGTTATGGTTCCCGGTAAACTCATTTTGACGTTTCTTTGAAAGAAATCGTTTTGTTTTGTTTCGTTCTTAGAATGCGTTCGTATTTAAACTGAATTTTTGCGCAAATTTTACTTGGAATTCAGTGGAATATTTAAAATAAAAAATGTTATGCAAGAGAAAATGGAATAAATTTAAGGAAAATGGAGCATTTTTCGATAGAAATATTTTACAAATATTATTAAAAAAAATATTTTACTGTATTATGGAAGTAGGTTGGACATGGCAGTATATTTCTTTCAAATAAGTCTACTGTTGCAAAGAAATTATAAAATGTGAGTACTTCTAATTGTATAAATATTTAAAAGAGTCAAATAAAATTTTCTCTGAAAACGATTTTACATTTCCTTTTAATCCAGCTATTTTAAAATAAATTTTGTTTAATTTATCAGGTTCTGGCAACTTTCTTTCCTTCTCTTCGAGAAAGACATGACAAAAACAAAACCCTAATTATGTGAGAGGCTGTTTAATTACATTAACTATTTAGTTTTCTGTATTGTAAGTAGAGCTTTATCATTTGATTAAAGTAAAATAATGTAATAGATGCAGTTGCCTACTTTCTTACATAGGTGTATCATTAACTCAACCAATATAAATAAATATTTTAAAAACTCTCCCGAACAAAATTTTCATTATTATCACTCTTCAATCAAGTTTAAAATTAGTTTTTAGGTTTGGATGAATATTATAAGTTTTACAATCAGTTCAAAACTATACAGTTAAGAATTGATGCAAATGATTTGTTATACAGGCAGGTTAAAAATTTCCAGGAATAAGTCAATATTACAAATTATTAATATATAGAATAATATTTCAATAATTTGTAATTGACTTCTTCTTATTGACATTAAGGTAATATTTTTGATCTTCAAGGTACTGTTCTGCTTCATTCCTACACTTGTTCCAGGGTTCGTATAGCTGTTGAAAAAACTCCAGGTTTCATTTTTCAAAAGTCGTTTTGTTGCTTCGTCACATTCTGAATCACCTCATCTGAATACACAAAACGATGCCTATTCAGTTTCATTTTTAGCCATGGAAACTGATAAATTTCCTCTGGTGCTGGAATCTTTTCCGTATGCTTTCTTCAGCATCTCAAGCGTCTCAGCTGATACCACGAGCAAAACACAGAATTTGATGTTTGCACCCTGCTCCAAAGACGAAAATGCAAAATCCAATGAATGAAGAATGTGCTTTGTCAGAAACAATCTGCATCTATCATCAACAGTATGGGAAATAAATTCCAAGATGGCTGTGTGTTTTCCTTATTAGTGCTACCAATCCTCCGAAACACATAATTCCCCTCCAAAGAACACCTGCGGGAATATAAGGGGAATAATTCTGGGATTTTTGACTCTAGTAGTTTAAGTCGGTTATCCTTTCTATTTCATATTCATTTTTATTTATAAAAAATGACGACCTCACACTGAAACATTTTATAAGTATAAAAAACTTAAATGCTTGTCCAAAATCAAAACTTGAGCTGTAGCACGCGCTAACATTTTATGGTGGGCTTCTATAAAATATAATTTTTTTTTGTTGAGTGTATTTCAAAATTCCATTAATTTCCCATATGTAATTTCTATTTTCTGATAAGAAAACCCTATCCCATACGAGTTTTTCCCACCTGCTTGTCCTTAAGGGTTTGTTTGAACCTCAGCAACATATTGCAATACATCCCAGAGTTTATCTCTGTCCCCCATTGTGCCCTTCGATTAGTAGAGGTCCTTTTTCTCCGGAAAAGAAAGCCAGCATTAATTTCCTGCCCATCTGAATACAGGGGACTCTTATGGATGTGGGGTTGCAGGATACTGTCACTCGTTTGTTTGCTCATTCGTTTGGAGGCAGAATCAAAAGGATTTGCGACACTAATTTTCATAATATCCCAATGTTAGCGATGAAATATATTTTTCGCGCTTTGCGTATTTCATGAAGCGAGCAATTATCACAGTCTTCTCATTCTTGGGCACCCATTGTGCACAAACGTTGCCATAACCGAGATTTATGTAGATCATATAATGGCCAATTCAGTTGTTAATCGGCAGTTACACAGTAATATCACGTGTGGCAATCTGAAGATTTTATTGTATGAGCTCTTTCGTAGAGCCTAAATCATAGCACTGTTGATCCCGAACGTGCGCCTGCCATGAGCGTGGCTAGTCTTTGATGTCCAAGCGTCCCACATCTAAATGCTGACACTTCTGGAATATGGCACAGCATGCAAGAAGCATCCTGCGATAAATTTGTAAAAATATCTGCTAACTCTACGGCTCGAGGAAATTTGATAACTGCTTTTTACACTGATTTGAGAAATACATCATGCAACGAAATACGAAAACCACTTTCTAGAAAGGAGAATATTCATGCTTTCATGTGTTGTTGTCGTGTCCTTCCCGAAGGGAAGGAAAGAAAGTTGCCAGAGCCTGAGACAGGTTGGATTTCTAAGTGATAGATGGCAACACCCCCTATCTCCACCTCCACAATTTATGCATGGAACCGGAGGGAAGGGAAATATTATCCAGTTCCCTGCACCCGTGTTATCTGCTGCGACCGACCACAAGACTTTCGGACCCACTGATTTAACGATCACGTACTTCGTATATACTCGGAAGGTATTTGGTGGCATCGAATCCAAGCCTTACGGTCTAGAGTTCGATGCTCTAACCACTACGCTACCCACGGCCCCAGTCTTTCACTTGGTATGTTCAACTAGAAATACTACATACTACCACACCATCTATCGGCCAACATATTAGTTCATTGGGGTTTGATGCAATGCCACTGCAGCTAGTAACTTCTTTTCATCTGAAAATACCTCATACATTCAATACTTGCACAAAAGTTGTAATTTCTTTCAGTAAATGATATACAATTTCATTGATACACTCATTGGGGAAGTTTTAAACTACTATTTATCAGTTCAAAAGTACAGTAATTCGCCGAATATATGTGATGAGTGGGATTAAGTGACAACCGCGTAAGTCGAATTAGAGTGAGATCTTGATATGATTACGAATATAAATACATGTAAATTATTTTTAGTTGGAGCCGAAGATGAAAGAAAATAATTTAGACACAAATAATTGTTTAATAAAATCTTAGATAGCCCCAATTACAAATTTGCAAACCTAAGTTATTTTTATGTAGAAGGTTTCATCAAATCTAAAAGGTAGTATGCAAGCTCAAATGTTTTTTCCCCGCAAAATTTCCTCCTAGCACTCTAATAATTTATTTTATATCCCTTGTTTTATTTTTAAGTAATACACTAATCAATGGTGTCTACCTTTCCGAAAATTGTTAACCCTTTTTCAACTACATGGATGTCTTTCTATTAAATTCCCAAGCACCATTCGATCTTCTGATTGAACTAGGTATAAATAATCAAGTTCTTCTATGTCTTGCTCTTGCATTTCTATGAGCTCATTAATTGGCAGCTCCTGATTGCGGGAATCCAGCAATTCTTGAACGTCATCAGTCTTCACTTCTGAATTTATTTTCCTGGCAAGATAGACAACTTCTTCAATCACATTATTATTTCACCAATTTTTGTCCCTTCAAACGAAAGATAAATTGGCCAGATTTTAAAATCGCGTAATTCCAGGTTCTCGTAAGCCGTGGTAGAGTAAGTCAAGGTATTACTGTAATATATTACAAAGCAAAAATTTCTCCTTATAATAAACATTTAAACTATTTAAAGCGAAAGATTAATTGCGCCTATTTTCCTGCACTCAATTAATTAAAATATTAATATTACTTTCATAGCAGGTTAGATTTTACACTGATCAGCAAACTTGCGACATGAGCCGAATGGAATTAATTCTAGCATTGGATCTCGAATTATGTATCATAAATGGATATGATAGCGCCTAATGCGTATTAAATTATTAGGCAAAAACATTTTTGAAATCAGTGCTATATTTAAACTTAAATCAGACAGTAATATAACCTTTAATCATTGGATAATAACCCTTCGTAAAAAAAGTATTTCAAATGTCCAAATATATAAATAATTTTTTTTTTATATTTTCAAATAAGCACAGATCAAGAAAGATTTAGTACGTTACCTTGTATGTATTTTTTTAATAAAGAGATAAAAACTGAAGAGTTTAACATTTATTAAAGATACAGTTAGTGAACTTTTTTTTTATTATTATCCTTCAGTAAAAGTGAACATTCTCTTGTTTAGTTCATAAAAAATCCGCAAAATAAAGCCAATTAACTGCAAAAACCAATTTAAGAAAAAGTGATCGTTTTTTTCTAAAAAAGGTTTCATGCTAGCCAATCAGAAAACACAGGGTTAAATCTAACAATTAAATTAATCAGTGCTTAAGGCTTTTGACTGAATACCGGAAACCGAAGAGCAAGCACTTTTCAAAGAACTTGTTTCAAAAAATTGTGAAAAGTAATTTTTTTTTACTTAAAGACTTTAAATTCTATAATCGAGGCACTTAAAGAACTCTTAGATTTTTATTGGAGAAAAAAATGATTCAAGCTGAGAAAAACAATTATTTTTTGTGCCATTTTTTATACTATCTGTCTTTTAAATACATAAGCCCTTTTTAGCTCTTAGCAATTATTTTTACATTCCCTGTGACTGTTCATTATATATTAACATAAGTATTTGACACAATATTTAATTGTAAAAGCGATTGAATGTAAATGCGTTATATATAAAATTTGCATTTCTTTATTAAAAATTTTGAAAGAGCAAATATTATGGATAGTAACGCCTAATTTAATGTATTTTTACGGACAATTATATACGAAGTTTACAATTCAAATACTTTCAAAATTCTTTTAAAAGTAAACAAATGTTGCAGTCACCAGTTGAATATATTTTTAATTAATAGTTAAATATAATTTTCTCAATAAAATCTGTTATTTTCAATTCTAAATGTTAAACCCCGAAATATTTATTTAAAAAATTTATCGCGTGCCAAATTAATGCAATTTCTTCAGTTAACATTTTTTAAGATATTAAAAACATTTAAAAAAACATATTGGAAGATGAGCCACCAAACGCGTAAAGGCTGTGCTAAGAAATCGAAGTCAACTATTTACGAATTAACATGAAAGTTTAAATCTAATAATACAAAATAAACAGTAATAAAAAGATAAAAATTGAATTTTTTTTCTATTTAATTTAATTTACGAGCACTGATAAATTATGGCATTTATTAATATAAGTAAGCCAAATGTTTAAATCTCACCAAAACTATAATAATTTCTGCCAAAATTAAAAATTGAGATTAACATTTTCTAATAGCTTGTTAAAAAGCAAGAGAAAATATAAAAAAATAACTTGTGATGTAGCATTTTCATAATGATTTTAGCTATGTATCATTTGTTTGTTTTCAACCGAGGTGGCGAGGAGAGGCGTTCTCCTCCCAAAAAAATATTTTGCTCAACATTATAAACCTCTCGAGAGACCCATCATTTCAGAGATTACCGCAGATGACAGCTTGTCTTAAGCTGAATTTACTGAACTTTAAAAAAATATATTATAAATAAAAGAGATTTTTCTTTTGGGAAGAGATATTTTCGCAGAGGTATTTGCAAATTCGACTTGTGTTTTTAGATAAGTTAACTCAATTTAAAATAACAAATTTTCACAATAATTTACAATAAAAATTGTATCGAAGAATGTTTTCACGCAACTCCTTTCATTAACAACTTAATAATAATAATAATTAATTTTAAGGTATCCAACTGCATTAAGAACTGTGATTTTGCAAAAGCATATGAATGGATTTTTTTTATATATTTAGTATCATTTCTCAATTAGAATATAAATATACGATTGCTTTAAGAATAATATTACAATAAAATGATTTAAATGTAATTTTTTGGCAAAAATTCCCCTTTTGAGGAAAATGATTCTATTAGAATAATCTGCCTGTAAATAGCTAAGACTTCTGTACAGAGTTCAAGCTAGGATTATTGAAATGTTTACAAAAACCACCAGTTATTATTTTAATTGATAGTAATTCTGAAAATTTGAATTTTTTAAAAAAGTCATAATTAAGCCCCTGTAGAGAAAGCTTAGATATATATCTTATTATGGACATATAAATAAAAATAAAAATAAAAGACTTACATGCGGATAAAGGACAAATTCCAGAGAGTTTGACATAGAAGTTGATAAAAGAAATCTTATTGAGTTCACTTAGAACTTATTTTCTGGTAGGAAATAAGTTTTTGTTGAGTAATATCACATTAATAATAAATGTACTGAATCAGATATGTTTGATACTATCAATCGGTTTAATGAGATAAAACTTGTCGTGGCACATAACCTCCCCTAAGATTATCATCCCCCCCGTCTAGCGTTACTCATTTCTAGATGTGTAGGCGGGTTAAGGAATTCAAAAGACATCTTTACAAATCACAATATTTATTGATACCTCTTAATCAAGGAAGGTTACATATACACTATTCAAATTTAAGAACAATAAAACACAGTGGAGAATGAGAAGGGGTAACTATTAGCGGAACTACGGAATCTGAACTGAATCCGCGAAAGATCAGCGCGTACAATTACACTAACACACGTACACGTATTTATAGTATCTAAATCACTAACCTGATTCTTATCTTTCAGCAGGTCCGTCTTGTGATATACTGTGATTTCGGATAAAGGCTGATATTTACTCTTGAATTTACGAATTCAATCTTCAGCTTTTAAGGTTTGCTTGTAGCTTTTCTACAGACTAAATTTGTCAACGACTGCGAGTTGATTTTCCGATGCTTCGATTCACTTTACTTTAAAAATCTACTTCTTTACTTTACAACTCCTTCTCATTTCATTTCATTCTCTCTCGTTAACTCGCGAAACCTGAACTTATATAAAATATCTCATTTGTATAAATCACGCTTTGGCTCCCGGTGGAGATTGGTTGAAATAAATAAAATTTGAAAGCGATACTTAGAGGATTAGTGAAAAACCATACAGATCCGTCACAAACTGTTTTGTCATTTATCCAATTCCTACTATTAGCTCACTATCTCCCTATATATATATATATATATATATATATATATATCTTGTTCAAATTTTCAATCGTTAATAAAATACTTTCTATTCCTCCAATCAAGTTCAGATAATTTTTTTAAACTTGTTGTGGATGACACTTGATGTTAATACAGTATTTTCAAATATTAATTCATTAATTACCTTAATTAAAATAATTAATGGTTTTCGACCCCAGCTTAGATTCGTCTCCATTGTTGTAACAATGACAAATTTGGCGTCGAAAACCGGTTTTTCAGTCAAACTAGCCAAACCAGGTGAGCAATTTTACAACAATGCAGACAAATCATGCTCTTTTTTTCAATTCCTACTATTAGTCCATCGTCTCCCTATATATATCTTAATTAAATTTTCAATCGTTAATAAAATACTTTCTACTCATCCATTCTCAAAGTAGGAATTGACTTAATTTTTTTTACATTACTTGTTTTTAGTATTATCTGCATTCATTGTAATTCCCATATATAATTTTACAATATTAGTGATTCATATTCTTATATAAAAAAGTATTTATTAAACTTTTTGTGCATTCCATCATTTTCAATTTATTTAAAATTATAACAATATTCTCCATCTAGAATATCCATCACACAAAACCTGAAAGATGATGATTAGAAGTAACATCCAGAATGTATTTTTATACGCTGGGTGTCAATTAATATTTAAGAAGTGAAAAAACAATTAAATATGCAAATACCCAATGCTCTAATACGTTCTCCGCTAAAATTCACTAATAACAAATTTAATATGTCGCCACGTAATAACCATTCACCTCACGTCTGATCCGAAACGTATTCCATTAATGACTTCGCAAAGCAAAACAGTCTTTCACCTTCTGCCATTAACGGGGAGATTTGTTTCATTATAGACTGGAAACCTTTCCGAAAGGTATAGGAACACTCATTGCTTTCAGTGATAATTATTTCCAATTTTGCCGCTCACATTAGCGGATTTCAAAAGTTTCGTCATTAATAATCGCGGAAGGCATTAAGGGAAACAGAAAGATGCGAATCCTAAACAGGTTTAGATCTCCATTATGGCGATTAGAGCAAGAATTTTGGCATTGAAGCAGGAAGTTTCTATGCTAGTAGTTGTTTTTAAATGAGAAAAAAATGGAATTTTGAGTTTTGTGATGTTTTATTACTGGTTGAGTTAGAGGGTATGTATGAAAATATATCAGCTATTTCATTAGATGTTAAATTTATATTAACAAAAACTGATGCGTTTCTTTAAATTGAGAATCTTTTGAATCCTTTTCATCTCTATCTCAGAGATTCTCAAACTTTTTCGTCTCATAGACCCCTTGCCATGTTTTCTTTGGTTTTGGGTAGACCCCTACTTACCTAATAATGAAATTTTGCAAAATTATCGACTTAAATGTCTTTTTTGCAGCTGGTATAAAGCTATACTTAATTTTAAAAAAATTTAAATTTCTAACTGTAGTGTATAATGATTAAAACGTAAGACACATGTTAATTAGTTAAATTAAAATTTTATTAATACTTAAAATAACTGTTACATAAAGTAACTGAGCAGCAAACAAATTATTTTAATGGGAGAGATGAATCTTGTGCTTCATCCATTCTAATGCTTCTAAAATTGCTGATAAACATTTCTAAATTTTACTTTAAGATCTTCTTAGTGCCTATTCCGATCACTTCCTCTTATAATACGACATTTAATTTTCTTTCAATGTGACAATATGAATTAATTGCCTAATGTATGTATATATATATATATATATATATATTGTATGTGACAAATGGAGAAACTAGGAAAATTCGGGACGTTCAATATTATATTCCGTGGCTTAATTTTTTCAAGAAGTGCCGGAATGAAAGTCCTTGCAATTGGAAATTAACTTCATTAAATTTAGTTAAAAAATCTGTTAAAAAGGTAAACCTGTTTTCCACTTGATTAAATTTTCTTTTAAAATTAAATTCATGACCTGGTTTAATGAGAGTCACTCTCGTAGACCCCATTTACATCTCTTAGACCCCCCATTTTTTTTTTGCTGACGTGGACACCCTGAATGTTGTCATAGACCCCTGGGGATCAATATAGACCACTTTGGGAATCACTGCTCTATCTAGAAGAAGAAACGGTATCAAACTTGGTTGGAGACGAATGAGGACGTAAGAAGTAAGATTCCTTGGAAAAAAGTTACATTAGTTCAAAAAATCGCAGATAGGCTTATTTTTGGCGCTGCACGATGCAAAAAGTGTTTCAAATACTTAGCTCAAGGGTATCAAACTCAAAGGCTAACTTGGGCCAAGCAAATATGGTTTAACAGGTGGTTCACAGAAAAATAAACATTCATGGAAACTTAGGTATATTTCGAATAATACATAAAAAACACATATGAAAGAAAAAGCATAATGTAATATTTTCGTCTTGATACTTGATACCTCTTCTCTGTCACTATATTTCCTATTTTGAGAGATTTTTTAAAATTTTATTACATATTATTGTGTGCCGATATTTTGAACTGGCCTCAAAAATGTCTGTGGGCTGCATGTGGCCTGCGGGCAGCGTGATTGACACCCCTGACTTAGCAGATGAGGAATTCAAACGCCGTGAATAAGACAGACGTTCTCAGAGACTACGCCGTGCATTCTCTGCACATATCCCTCGTTTGTACGCAAAGTGTCACAACTAATACTATACATTGCCTGTGATATGTGTACCAAAAATAGTTTCCAGTGATGCTTTGCAACATTTTTTATCTCTACTGACACACAGGTTTACCTCCTCTACCTGAGTCAATTATAAGTGACTGTTTGTTCCAACTAGGGATTGCAATGCCGGGATACCGAATACCGGTAATTTGAGCCATTTTTACAACTTTGTAATACCGGTATTCACAAGCTTAAATACCAGTTTTTCGATATTTACTAGATCTTTCTTTAAATTGCCTCCACTATATGGTCAGAGATCGCCAACCTAGCAAAATAGTATACGTTTTTGTATTCATGTCTCCAGTAACGGGCGAAATTAATTAGGCTATGAATATAAAGTTGCTTCGTACAATCAAGAAAAGAGATAAATTTGTGAATAATCCAAGGAGGAAGGCCAAAACTATTCTATTACAGCTCAAAACGATACTGCACACGCACAGGATTCGTATCTGTGAAAAAAAACTTGTAGTTGTGAAGAAAGTGCGTAATATATCGATAATTTTTAAGTTGGAGAATTTGTTATTCACATTATATTTGCATATCCTACTTGTAATTACATATCTTTATGATTTTATAAATCAAAATGAAAAAGAAGAAAATAGACTAACCAATTCAAATGTGATTAAGTTTATAGTAATTTTTCTTAAAATGTTTTTCTCACGAACTTTACCCACATTCAAAAGAATTTGGTACAGTTATTGAAGATGATTATGACACTAAATTTGATAGGGAAAAGGAATTATCTCTTGAACAAAAATTAGAATTAGCGATAACTAAAACAATTCCGACAAACCAAAATACAATACAGAAATCAGCTATATCCAAAACCATCCGACGAGATATCGATTTATTGGAAAATGGGAGAGTTAGAGGTAAATAGTTGGAAAAAGTATATTGTGCGTATTGCTAACAATACCACCAACTAGCGTAGATGTCGAAAGTGCCACAGACTGAATAGTGATATTTACACTTTTTTGTGATTTAAATAAATAAGATGTTCCTTTACTTTTTTGTGATTCTTTGCATACTGTTATAATTTAAAAATTACGAATTAATTTTTTGTGCTATTTACACTCTCTAATAAAACTGGCGAATAAAACAAAAAAAAATACCTGTATTTATTTTTCTTTTCCTAAAACTTCTACTACCGGTATTATAAAACAGGTATCCTGTTACTAAGATCTAAAAAATACCGAATACGGGTATTGAACTTTTGGTCTGATATTGGAATCCCTATTTCGAACTTAAACATTCCTTTCAAAGCATTCAGCGATAAAGCCCTCTTATATCTTAAAGACTCTGTCTTCATATCTCACAAAGAGCTGTAAATGATTGAAATAATACTGTTTTACCAATAATCCATGTTTTGGTACTGAAAGTCACATATTCACTTGCACTGTCTCAGTTCCAGTGCCGGTTAAAGCTCATTTCGAGCCCTGGACGCAGAAGATTTGCAGATCCCCTTGGCACTGGCAAATCAAAATTTATAACCTGGGTACCTGCCTCAAGCACCCAATGAATAAACTGCACTACTCACTTCATGCGAGAATATTCTTCTTCTGAGTTGTATACATATATTTTATAGCCTATCTTTCAAACGCATTTTTCGTATGCGAAAGCATACATTTAGATTATGCTTCCCTGACCTTCTGCTTCCTTGACCAGTTTGGAAAATTACACGGTGCCATTAATATTCCTATTAGTGGTGTTTGGAATTAATTTTTTCACGAAATCTTACTTCCCATGTCATCATTAGCCTCCATGCCGAACTTGGTGTCATTGCAGTTGATATATCGAGATACAGGTGGCTCTAAATAGTATCAGTTTTTTAAGAAAATCACTCTTTCTCTCTCTGAGGGTGTTAAAGTGTGAATTTCAGTTACTTTACAAAATATCTGAGTATTTCATGACCAAATTGGTTTAAGTGTGTAATGGGAAAATAATTTTAACACTTTACCTACTTATATTATGAAGTAACTAGGTGCTCTAAAATTAACTAATCATAGACATAAGCAACATAACAAACATATACAATGTTCCATAAAAAACTTTCCATTTTTAAAGGATAATTTATATTTAAAATCCACTCGAAAAATACATTTTATATTCCACGAACATGAACCGTTAAACAATAAAGAAAACAATTTACGTAAATTAATATATTAATAAAATAGTTAAATTGTAATGAAAAATACTAAAATATATAGTACAGAGTGAGGAAAGTAGGTTACATTTAATTTTTATAATTAATATTTACATGAACTATTAGACTAATTAGAACAGCTGGCAAAAAATCACGCTGTTTTAAAAAGTTTACTGATCTCTTTTATCTAAAATGCAATATATGAATAATGCTAATAATGCATAATTCAAATAATAATAATAATAATAGCTGTTTTTAATACTTTAAACGATCAAGGAATTGTTATTCTATAAATTAACTATTTAAATTACATATCATCCAATAACTTCACACATACTTTAACTGCTATGGTTAAGTAATTTATGAAATACCTAGTTATTTTCTGAAACAACACTTTCATGATCCACATTTTAACGATAACATACATGATAAACTAAATGATCCACGTTGATCTAGGGAGTGATTTGAACACATCACTTATTTCCTAACTACTCTTATAGTTATTGTTAAAAGAGAAATAACAAACATTCACTCCACTAGGGAAGTACTACTAGAATGAGTGGTCTAGTGAACCATTGAACAGTAACTGTTAGGACATCCGAGGCCATCTCATTCCACTTGTTATGATTGCTTTAGTGTACGGAATAGCCTTTGTGAAGGGTTTAATTTTATTTATTCCTGGAAAAGTACCATTATATCATTTTATTAAGGCTTTGTTTTGTAATAGATTACGTTTCATTGTTCTTCATCGATTTTAGAAGTGTAAATGCTTGAAAATAAATAAATTATTTTGAAATTGAGTTGTATAAACAATTACTTTTTATGTTTAGTAAAAAAAATGAAAATTGAAATAATCGATTTTTTAGAGTAATTTTAAATTATTTTATTCATTTTCTTAATAAAATGTCACTTTTCCATCTCAGCATTGAGAGGCGATAGTTGCGGCACAAAAAGTTTTAAAAATTACTTATGCATATACACTGCTCAAAAAAATTAGTGGAGCAAACATAAACGTGAAGAAACTGTTGAACGACAGCCATGAATAAAGTAGAGAGAAAAGTATAACAAAATGCAACATATAAAAAAGGCAGAAAACAATTGTCCTGGAACTTTATTTTTTTGAGATGGTATGTGGAACGCATGAAATTATACTTCAGGCCAACAATTTGATTAAGTGTTCGTGATAAAAAAACTGATAGTTTAAAATTTGATACAGGATGTTGAATAAGATGTGTGATGAACAGTAAGCGAAGTCAATGATCTCCCTGAATGCGTTGTTCAAATGAGTTCCAAGCATACTGGATAAGATTTAGGTCAGGAGAACGTGCTGGTCACTTCAACCACTGTATTGTGTCAGTTACAAAAAAGTTCTAAACAAGAAAAGCTGCATTATTTCTGGCATTATATTGCATTAAAACAAATGAATCGCCAATGCTTGCAGCGTAAGGTACGACCTTTAAGATCTCGTTTGCTTACCTTTTACTCGTCAAATTGCCATTCCAAACGATATGCAGATCAGTACATCTGCCAATGCTGATACCAGCCCATTACATCATCAAACCACACAGACTTTAATGTGAACTTTCCTGAATGAATAGATTGCGATATTTCAAGCCCCCTTTTCTCGCCTTAAAAAGCACGTCTTGCGTCACTGTCTAAACTGAATTGGGACTTCCGTAAACAGCACATGAATCCAGTCTAATCCAATCTTGATGTTCAGCAGCCCACTTTCTTCGGGTTGCACGGTATTTTGCAAGCAACGAATACTCCCATTGACCTATTTGCTTACAGATCTCCCGCATAAAACATATTTAGAATTGTTTGACTTGAGACCCTTCTCCTTGTTGCCAAAAGAAACTCTTTTAATCTGCATCGCATTGGCTGTTCTGTCTCTGTGAGATGTTATCAGAATATGCCGGTCATTATTTGCTGTGATAGCACGTGGACGATCTTGTCCTGGCTGGCGTAGATAATCCCTGTTTCTTACAATCGAATCCACAGCCTTGTAGTGACACTTATTGCCACTCTTTGGGTTTGACCGGATCCTGGTCTCTCGATAATACACTAATCCATGGATGTTGTCGTGACATTTTCCTGTACACTTTTCTCGAAAGAACTGCCGAAAGTTTGAATTTGATCAATGAGACAACGAAAAACAACAGCTTCTACGAAATTACGATTTTTATACTTATTTCCTTTTCTGATTGTCGATCCCATGTACATTGCAATTCTAATGGAGCTTTCTTCTTCTATTTTCTGCAACACTTTAGAATATAGCTGTTTTATTTTATGCTAGTTATCAGAAGAACTATTTGGGTAGTTTCGTTAAATTCGTGTGTTTCTCTAATATTTTAGCAGTGTATTTGTTAGGGAGTTATTAAATATATCAGAAAAGAAAATATGCAATGCTTTGTGTGAAACAATCTATATGTATGTGGTAGCGGCCTGTTTTAGCAGGCATGGCCAGGATTATCCTTTGTGGGAGCAAGCAATTTTCCCAACCAAGGCCAGCAATATTATCCTCTTCAATTCCCTATTGAATGAAAGTCCGAAACGAGATCT
Source organism: Trichonephila clavata (assembly GCA_019973975.1). NCBI lineage: Eukaryota > Metazoa > Arthropoda > Arachnida > Araneae > Nephilidae > Trichonephila > Trichonephila clavata. The sequence goes on from BMAO01017396.1 coordinate 20,035, forward strand.
GCACGAGAATGTGGTTCAGTTTGCTTTAATTTTGATTTGAAATTACTGTTATACTGATTACTACCAGTGTTAGAACGTGCTGCGTTTTCTGTTTATTTTTAAATAAACATGAACTGTGTATTTTATCGGAACTGTGGGGTTATTATATTGGATCATTGTGAGTGTGAGGTTTTTGTTAATGATAACTGTATATAGATAGATCAAGTATAAGTGGTTGATTTCTTTCTCAAATATGTCTTTTGTGGAAAGTTCACACAGTGCCGTAGTGTCTGCGAATATTAAAAGAAAAAATGAGCGTAACTTGTAGTTTGTCCTAGTGAGCAAACTGTGGGACACTATAGGGAATTAGTGAGAGAGACGAATGTCGTATGTGACGCCTGATTAAGATTGATCGACGAGTTACCGTCGATACACTGACAGAGCCCAAGTGAATCATCGTACATGAGCAAGCTGTCGAGGATAGCTGTGAAATGTACGTTTTAGCGTATTGGGCTGCACAGGACAGTACCCTCGTTAACAAATACTTTTCGTAAAAACTTAGCACCATAAATAGTGGGAAAAGGATGATATTCAAATGATTTTTGGTTCCTACTATGACTGATCAATGGGCACTGGTTTATTGTTTGAAAAACAAAAGCAAAAAAACAAGCTTCCACAAGTCATTCCAGGACGCCAATAAGATTGAGGAAGCTGTGTAATGTCCTGAGGCATGTTTTGACATATTTTGATCCATTAATTTTTTTTGTATGAACGTTCAATAGTCGTACATCCCTATCTTATTATAGTTAAGTACAGTTGCGATGGGTCCAATTAGCGTCCTTTTACCAATACTCTTGTGGATATAATTTTTTAAATGTTGTTTGGGTTTAAAACCAACATCCCCAGAGATGCCATGATTTTATGCTAATTTGAGCGTTATTTAAACCCTAGCAATATGAGTTTTAGAGTTAGTCATTACGCTGTTATTAAAGTGAGATTAGCGAAGTGCCTTTCGAAACCTTGGTGGAAGAGAGAAAAAGTCTTACACTGGATTGTTATAAGTCCAGGAGAGATATAACGAGAGTTCTTCTTTCGTATCCCGCTCAGATAAGTGTTAAGTTATTTGTCTTACCAATTTAAGATTGTTATCTAAACTGATTTCTCCCTCGATTTATATGATTGATTGATTGTAAATTAATTGAACTGAAGAAAAAGTGATTATTTTTATAACAATGTATGTTGTTCCGGTGTCCCAAACTACACCCGTGACCTTATGGTCACGACACAGTTCACTCTGTCATCGGTATATTCTTCAACTGATAGATTCTTTCTTTTTGTCCTTTTCAGGACAGTGCCGAAAATTTTCATGAATAGTTTAAGAAACATGAGCACAACTTTTACTTACTACTACGGCCTCCAAATTCCCCAGATCTAATTCTTTGTGAAAATCTGGATAAGAGCAATAGACCGAAAGACTTTCAGACTTTTATTGTTCTCATACTCAAATATTTCTGTGGAAAGCTTCCAAGCATTTGCATTCGTTTAGACCATACTTCAACTGCTGTTTTAAGAGGAAAAAGAATCAAATCTGGATATCAGGAAAGTGATTCTTATATTTTGATTACACTCTTAAGATATGCAGACATCCGCGTGCGTGCGTTTGCAAAAAATAAGATCAATCTTATTAGACTACTTTGTTTTTTTTAATGTATTTTATTTTATTTATCTTAAGTAAAACGAAAGTTAAACATTGTTTAGTTTTGTGGAAGAATAATAGAAAATTTTTAATTATGCTTTACTACTAAAAACGAAGAAACATGGAACTATACTACTATACAACATGTTTATTTTTTTCCTTAATACCTAAAGAGATTCAAAGAAATTAGGCAATTACTTACTGTACTTTTCAAGACAAGCAAGGATTTGTGGATATTGCATTTTATATTATTATAATAATATTCCAAAACATACACTAAAATAGAGAATTTCGTGTTTTTGATTCAAAAACATTTAATTTTATGTTTATAAGTTTGATTTTAGAAAAAATTTATTATTAAGGTTGCAGGTTATATTTTCTCTCATGATTTCTTTCGGTCAAAATATTATTCATTTATAAAGTATGAAAAAAGAATTGTTGAAAATCTTTTTTTTCTTCCAATAGTTTCTCTCCTTTACGATGCAATATTTATCATATATATTATGTAATAACAACAAAAACTTGTTCTAAAGTGATTATGAGTCTTTTTCGAAATTGAAAAATTTACCACGCGTATTACTTATTTAAAGACTATTATTTTTCAGAGTGCCTCAAAAAATGTCTCCATTTAATTTTCTATCCAATACTGTTGTTCCATTAATTTGTTTAACGATTTAAATATATCTGATACGCTGTTCATTGGAAAATTGAGATATCCTAAAATTCTACTCTACAGCCAAGAATATTTCCAATTCAAGCTGAAGTGAATTTTTGTGTATTGAACAAAGGATGACAAAATACATTTTTTAGTTGTTAAGCTTCCTGCTGCGTATATTAAGTTGTTTTGTAAGACTATGTGTCGACCTACACTAAACACAGGAAAATATTTCCTAAACAGTGATTTTCACATTCTGGCAAAAGGGCCTGCTATCATGCAAATGGTTTGTAAGAAAAAGAATGACATCTGCTACACATAAAAAGCCAGGGACTGTTCATGACAGAGTTCGAAATTCGAGATATTTCAAACGGGACCGCACCAGAACTCTTGGGACTGCAACTGTTTCACTCGTTTAAAGCTAAGGCAGACCAATATCTGAATTTCTGCTTTTAGCAATAACTGATCAACAAAATATGTCACATTGTTTTTGAAAGGACATATGAATTTCACATCGAAGTCTTAGAATGGAAAGAGGGATACAGTGAAAACCGTATAACACGAAGCTGAGGAGACTGAATTATTTTTTACTGTTAAAGAATATGCACAAGAAAAACCCACCATGTTTAGCAAAATTAAGTTTGTTAGAGTACTTTTTATCTACATTGATATGTATATGTGCAAGTATTTAATAAAAATCAGTCAAACAAAAACATTCACAAAAGCTTATTGAAATTTATTACAAAATTTTGCAATCCAAAAACCTTTACAGATTTCCGTTTCCGTCTTGTTTTTAATCAACAGTTTTAAAAAGGCCCATCTTAATTTTAAGCGAAATAGCAGGTTTTCCTCTTGAGCTCTTTACCATCGTGCTTGCAAGAAAACCCTTCTAAAATAGAAAAAAGACGCGAACCAAACGCAGGATTTTTATTTACATTGTGATGTACTCGCCACCGAATTTAAAAGCCAATTGATGAGAGATGGGATGTTCAACGAGGCGCGTTTTGGGGTGGAGGGTGATAGTAGTTTAGATAAACAAAACTGGCTCGTGTCACAGGTTATTCCGAGGGTATTTCAAAGCCAAGTTAGCCTCCTTTCTGCGAAACATATGAAACCACTCTCTTCCATTTCACAACCTTTCTGAAATATTACTGGCGCAGCTCGTATTTTTCTTATTTTGTTTATCCCCAGAAAGGAAATAATTTCGTGTTAAGTGATTTTTGCTTCGTGTTATGAAAACATATGCAGGAAAATACATAGTAGTTTGCCAACACCTTTGTATTATTTCTTAAGCATTTTCGCATAATTAGTATACTGCTGGCCACCGTAAATGCAACACCCTAAAGGAAGCACGCAAATAACATGAATTTTACAACATGCGTTAGCGGAGGTGAGATATGGAAATCATTAGAATTTCAGCGCAGACACACATCACGCATGCCTGTGACTCCACCTCAAAGCACTATTTAAGGCTTGGAGATTTCGACGATTGGAGCCAGTTGTCCTTCCTTACCTTCAGGGCTTAGCCACAGCCATATTTCAACAGGATAGTACGTGACCACACGTGGCACTCATTGTCCAAAGGTTCTTCGTCAATCATCAGATTGAATTGCTTCCCTGGCCGGCTCTCTCTCCGAATCTTTCGCCGATAGAAAACATGTGGTCCATGGTTGCTCAACTATTGACCCAGATTACACCTCCAGCTGCCACACCAGATCAACCTTGCAACGTGTGGAAGCTGCTTGGTCTGCTGTACCCCAAGATCACATCCAAATTCTCTTTGAATCAATGCCGAGGTGTGTGGCAGCGGTTATGTCCAACAATGGCGACTACTCTGGCTACTGATTCTGGCAGGAACCACACTTCACAGAAATCTATAAATTAAATCATTTGATACTTGGTCAACATGTTATTTACAAAATAAATTTTGTTGTGCTATCTCTTGTCTTTCTTGTCGTTGCATTTACGGTGGCCAGCAGTGTATTTCACTATTTTACAATTGCGCTATGCAGAACATTCAAATGCAGACTATGAATATCTTGCCCATGGGCATTTGATTAACGAGTGCGAGATTTGGCATCGAAACTTTAGCATCTATTTCTTTTGAAAATTATAATTGTAACAAGTCCCGATGTGTTTCTCTTAAAGTATAATTTTGATTCGAAATGATAATGCTTGAAGTAAACCAGGTGTAGCTAGCATACGGTATCCAATCAATTAATATAACTTACACAATAAGAACAATAGCATTCCACAATATAGATTTTGCTTCAAGATTAAACTCATATTCTTTTTACTGGACATTTTAAGATACATTTCAATCTGAACTAAAAAACATCTTCTAAATTTTTACTATGTAAGTTTTTTCCTCCAAAAAGCTGTAGAGAAAATAATCCCCTACATTGAAAGATTAAGGTATCTTGCAAAAATTCTTACTATTTATTCATTTCAACAGAAAAAAAGGAATTATAAACCTCTTTAAAGATGATGTTCCTCTCTTTTCCTGATTATCCAGAAAATATTCCGTTTCTCACTTAATAGTGAAGAGCAGCAAACGCCGGATGATAATTAAGAAATAGAACGCTTGCTTTGATGGATGAAAAGCCATTCATTAAAGGCATGGGGAGGTAATTCATAGCTACGTGAGGTGAAAATTAAATCCGCTTTGCGGTCGTTCATCAGGATGGAATGTTGGAGTCTTTTTAAATTTCCCAATTGCGATCGGAATGAAAATTTGATTATCCGCGCCTACGTAAATGCAAGGAAATTTTCATTAAAATACCCAAAGATTGTGAAGCATTTCCACTTTGATCAGTAATCCTAATTCCGGTTTCTCTTGCTATATGACCATTGAATAACAGAATATATCCTGTTTTTAATGATTCGGGGAAATAAGGGACTTAGAAAGCATTTTATGCTGCTTCTAAATTTGCATTTTTGACTATAGATTTTTTTAAAAATTCAGTATTCAAATTTTAAGAATTTCAGATATTTTCTAGAATTAGAATAATGCAAATGGTTACTGAATGAAAATGTTTAGAAATGGGATGTAAAAATTAGTTATTTCTTTTCCGGAGAGTGTATAAGTTTCGGACTACTGTGGAGATTCATCTACAAAAATGTAATTACAATATACATATAATACAGAATTATTCATAATTTCCTCCAGCATTTCAAAGCACTATAGTAAAAAAACTAAGAGCGATCAGAGAAAAGAAAAATTTAAAAAATTAGAGAAATATTTCGAGTTTATTTACATACGTTAGGACTGCTCTATGTGTGAAACCGTTTGTTACTCGGCTTCCATCAATGCAATAGTCCAGTTTCTGCCACACTGAACTCATTATGGTTCTATCAACTTTATTGATTACACCATCTATTCTTTCATATACTTGTGCTGCCTCGCGTGGTGAAGAGGGTATGAAAATGAAGCTTTGGTCTTATGTCAAAGACCAAATTTTCACATAAGACGGAAAGAAGAACAGGCATTGATGTAAGCTGTGTAACCAAAGTTTCACCCACAGAACACATGTAAAATATGCAAATAAAACTTGAATTCTGTTTCTGCATTTTTTCAAATGTTCTTTTTGCTGTACTCACACCTTAAGTTTTTCTACTTAAGTGCTTCGAAACCCGGGAGAGAAATATGAATAACCCTGCATTTTACTGAAAATCAAAGATGTTTTCTTACTTTGAAGGAAATGTGTGTATTTTACACCTTAACTCTCGCCGGCGTATATATACGTCTCGCTCAATCGGTGCGTTAAGTGTCTCGGTCTTATATACTCGTCCTTTTAAAATACAATCCTTCCCTTTACGCTGCTATCATTAAAACTATTCCGAAGACTTTTGAATGCATTTAAAAGGAGCTTGACAGTGTTTACAAATGATTTACTTACTTCAGAGAAAAATTTGCTTCTTTATGCATTTTCTTTTCTCTCCAATACACTGCATAAGTGTGCCTGTGTAAAAATCGATGGTACTAAAGAGCAAATTGAGTAACTTTTTATCAGCAGTTAAGGGGTTAAAGCAGTCGTTTATCTCCAGTGTTACATCCGGGCTTTGCACTAATGTGTGCGTGTGTGTGCGCACGCGCGCGTGTGTGTGTGATGGCTGAGTAAACATATTCAAAATCTCACTGTGTAGCTCTTAAAGTTCATTGCTAGTTTGAATCTCAACTTTGAGGCAATATTCTGGAGACCAGTCTGGTCTGTAAGCGAGTTTAAGGTTTTGTCATTTTGAGTTCCTTTACATACGAGTTAGTTACACCTTCAAAGAAAGATACGTTAAATAAAAAGATGAATATATATAATAGAATATAATGTAATTCCAGTTCGAAATGGAGCCGAAAACCGGAAAAAACCGTTACTTCGGTTCGATATTTCTTCAGTCATTTTGTTACGGTAACCAACTGATAAATATTTTCTAACTTATGTCAACCATATAACTATCATCACTACATGTCAATATATATTTATATTTTAAGTACGAATAAGAATACAAATGAAATAAGCTGTTCTTTCGGAACTGAACCGAAAACCATTATTTTGGACATTATTTTTTCTGATATATATATATATCAGAACCCAACTAAAACAATAATTAATGAAACATTATGACAAAAAAAGTATCAATTTTCCAAAATTCATTTATTTTCTCCCTTCCAAATAAACCACTACATACAAAAAGTATTTTTTCTCTCACTATTTGATCTTTCTTTAAGAACAAATCTTAAGTTCTATTAGTAGTTTTTAGCAAAATAATTAATTTTATTTATGATAATTTAACTTTATTTAAAATATTTAAAAAATTTGTTTGCTGTAGAAGGTAGAAGGGGGTCTCGAATTCGAACTCTGATTTTACCAAAATGAGAGGGGAGAGGGACATTATACTTTAAATACATCTGGTGGTAAAATATCAAGAATAATAGGGTATTAGAGAGGAGGATAATATATATCAGCTTTGCTTTCATTCGCCTTCAGTCGTTTCACTCAATTGGTTGCAGCAACTCTTTAGTTATCTTATTATCACTATTATTATTATAAGAAAATTTTATAGTCATTGTGTGTGTGTGTGTGTGTGTGTGTGTGCGCGTGCGTGCGTGCGTGTGTGTGTGTGTGTGTGTGTGCGTGCGTGCGTGCGTGCGCGCGCGCATAACTGTATTAGTCATTTTACTGGACATGAATAATGTATTAATTTTCTTTACAATTATATTTCTAATGGTTTTAAGTTAAATGGCATAGTGTAATAATATTTGCATTAGTTTCCTTTTTTAAGGGTACATGGTACAATTTAAGCAAAAAATTTTAATTTAAGGATTTTCAAAATTTTTTTGGTTGTCTCCTATGTGTGTGTATACTATTTAAAACAGATTTTGTTCTCAAAATTTTATAAAAAGCTAGCCATTTAGTTTTTTACGGAAAAAACTCAAAATTTGTGAAGTGATTTTAAAATGCTATTCCTCCTACAAAAGTTTACATACACGCATGAAATTTGATTTACAGGTACTTTAAACTATGCATAACAAAAGTTGGTATGGGTTTTGCGATAACAAGATTGGTATTCATACAATACTTCTTTTTATGAATGCTTATAGAAAATTCCTTAAAAAATGTACAAATTCTGATTTCAATTATTTTTTAAAAAAATAAGTACTGATTTGTGATTCAAAAATGCATACCAACTTTTGTTACATGTACTATTAGCAATAGGTAAAAAAATTCAAAGCATTAGGCACAAAAGAAAAAAAACCTTAGCATTTTAAACGAAGATAAACTTGTTATTTTATCTTTCCGAGATAAGCAAGTTTAAAATTTTGAATTGCCTTAGGGATGTGAATAAAAACGAACGCAACAGCTATCACAATTCTGTGCTTTTTAAGTTTAGAGCTTTCAAATTTTGTCAGGTTATGGAAAAGTATATAAATAATAATTTAAGCTAAAAAAATTAAATTTGATATTTTGACCAATTTTTGTCATTTGAATCGTACCATGTCCCCTTAATAGCAAAATAACGAGGCATGATTATGAAAAATAAACTTTATTTCAACAACACAACCAATCTACTCCGTTAGAATATTCCCTTTGTAACGGTATCATCATAAGTCACTAACAGCCTCCGGACAGAGGTTATTGAGTTTACCAAGTTTTCTACTGTTCATCTTACTACAATTAATCAAATTATGATCAATAAAATGGACGGAGGGGAAGTGATTCTCATTTCTCTCAACTGTCAAAGTCTCTGGGTGCATGCATGGGACCTCTGTGGTAATATTGCGGAAAATCACACATTTTTGATGTTATCAGAAACATGGTTTATCAATGAGGAATTAGTTGAAATTGAAAATTTTAAACGCATAACACAGTATAGACGACCAAATATCAATCGTGGGGGCGGGTTCATCATCTATCAAAACGTGCGTGACTCACAAATAAGTTTATTGAAAATCATGATAATTTTGAAAGAAATACCAGTACGTAATCGAACAATTAATTTGGAATATATGCCGTGAGATGCACTTTAACTAACGATAAACCCATTTTATCGTCACAGTTTATATTTCTGTCAATCAGAATATTACTGGCATAGGTTATATCCACAAGACATTACTAGCACGTACAGAAGTTGGTTCTAAACTACTGGGATACAGTATGGTGTACTTCCACTCATATTTGGTGGCGATTTCAATAGTGATTTCGATAAAGGTGAAGATTGAGATTAGTACAATTTTTAAAATCAGAGTTTTTAATTTGGATTTTGTTTCTGTTAGAGCGCACAGGGGACAACTTAGATATGGTACAACAATTGATGCGATGTTTTCAAGATTTGTAAATTACGTGTCTACCGAAGTTCGCGTATCATACTTTACTTACTTAAGCCTCTTGTCACAGTGATTAATAATGGCGAGAGAATGCAATTAATACTCACAGTGATATCAATAATGAAGTAAATCAACATTCTTAATAATGTACTCATATACTATGAGTAACATATAT
>BMAO01017397.1:0-19061 GCA_019973975.1 Trichonephila clavata
TTTTATATCAATAGCCATGACTCGTAAAAGTTTTAGATCCTGAAGTCTCATAATCTGTGCACACGTTCTCCAAGCTTCTCATAAATTTGAGTCATGCTCTGATAGCACTGACCTTTATTACTTCATAACTTTCCCAAAAGGGCAAGAAGGGGAATGGGGACTTTTAGGTTCAATAATTTAATGCCATGATGTATAGCATAACACAGCTCCTAGAAAACCATACAAATATTTTCTGCTGAAGTTAGTTTTGGAAGCATGGCCTAAAAGTCCCTGTGAATATCCACGCGATTATTAATTATTTTTTGAGGAATAAAACATTTTCAGCGTCTATAAAGAAAATTTAGAAACAAAGCCTTCATTATTGCACTTAAAATCGAGCATTTAAAACAGGTATCGTTTTCAAACAACGAAAATTAATTTTTAAAAAATTTTTACGTTTAAAAAGTAATATGTTTCAGCATTCATTTTTTTTTTTTAAAAAAAATTGTTTTCTGTTTATTTAATGCATACCTTATGATTCAAAATAAACTATAGTTTAAGAAAATTAAACTACCCTTTATATAGTTAATCGAACTAAATTGTAACTTAGTCCTTAGTTGCGAAATCTGGAAATGGGAAATCGTTAATCCTGATCAGGACAATGGAACAAAACTATTAATTTATTCATTGTCACCGGTCCTGCACCAATGAGCAAAATTTCGAATTAATCTTACTTTTAAAGTGGGTAAGAATTGAGTTCAAAAATTCCATTACATACAACTTGTCGTAGTCTCTCGCTACCTCTAAGATTATCAACTCCCCTTCGGGTGTTACCTGAATCTGACTGTGTTGAATGCATAATAAAATTACTACTTATTTTATCAAATCAATCTTATTTATTGACTTTTCTTAATTAAGAGATTACACAAATACTATTCAATTTTAAGAACAATAAAACACAGTGGAGAATGAGAAGGATTCAATAATCATGAACGACGGAATCCTATCTGAGTCCACGAAGGGACGACGCGTACAATTACAGCTACACACTTATACTTAATTGGAACAAATCAAACTAACCTGATTCCTTATGTTATGGCAGATTCATCTAGCTGCTTCCTTAATATCTTGATTGGATTCCTTTAATAGGCGACTTCTTTCCCTGCTATTTCGCAGTTCTTTTATGAACTAAATTTATCCACAACGTTACAATAGACTCTACTCACAACGTCTACGTTTACACTTGAAAAAACACTTTCTCATTTCATTTCATTCTCTCTCTAACTCGCTAAACCCGAACTTATATAAAATATCTCATTTGCATAAATCATGCTTTGGCTCCCGGTGGAGATTGGTTGAAATGAATAAAACATTTAAAGATTATATGAGAAGGTTAGTGAAACGCGTAAGAACCCGTCACAAACTGACGCTTATAAAAGGGTGTTAATATCATCAAAACATACCAAATTACCTAATCCTGAACTCAATTTACACCTCTTCTGCTTGTTTCGCTGTTCCAATTAAATACTGGGGAATCAGTTTTTCGTTTTTTTTTCTTCTTCTCCTAACTATTATACAAAGCGATAACTATTTCTACTAACTATTATACGAAGCCAAAACATTGAATTTGCTGTCATACCAATAGCTTTTCTGTCAATTTTGAATTTCTTATAATTTAATCTTAAAAATTTAATTGAAACGATGAAGAATGGAGGTGAAGGTGCTCTTGTGAAAGGTGTAAATCTGCCTTACGATTTGGTAATATGGTGTTTTTTGATGGTATTGTGTCAATCATTTGATTTATTTCAATATTTTACCTGCTTAAGTGCTACCGGGTATATATCCGTCTCAATGAACTCATGCATTATATATATATGTGTGTGTGTTACACTTAACTCATGCGTTATTTGCCCCGGACGTACATATCCGTCTTTCCAAAGAACGACTCTTTTCTTTGCGCTGCTATCAGTAAAACTAATCCGAAGACTTTGGAAAGCAATGAAATTAAATTAATAATGTTTGCGAAGGATTTTCTTATTTCAGTGAAAAATTTGCTTTTAATTGTGCATTTTTCCCCCTCTAATACATTTAGGGATTGCAATATTGAACCAAAAGTTCAATACCGGTATTCGATATTTTTAAGATCTTAATACCGGGAATACCAGTTTTAATACCGGTAGTAGAAATTTTAGAAAAAGGAAAGAAAACGCAAGTGTTCCCTGGTTTTATATTTGCCAGTTTTATTAGCGAGTGAAACATCATAAAAAATAATTGGTAATTTCAAAATTATAACAGTACATAAAAAACCACAAAAAAAGTAAAGGAACTTCTTATTTATTTAAATCACACAAAAAAGTGTAAATGTCACTATTCAATTTGTGGTACTATTATAAATTTTTGAAATGTGATCTTAAGAAACACAATGCATCAATTGCACTCTCATTAAGCCTGGAACGTAATTTTGTGCAATAATTTCATTCAAATTATCTTTCTTTTCCAAAGTAATCTAAAATATCTGATGGCTTAGAAATTGTGCTTAAATTTGCATCTTCGTAGCAATTAGATGCTTTCCTCTTTGACAGATTTGTATCATGTTTCATTTTTATATGTGTATGGAGTCCTCTTGTAATTTCTCCCTTCACTTGAACAACTCTCAGGGGTGTTAAATATGTTTCGAGAGCATAAAATATAAACAATTTTCGAAGAGGTATAATTCTTTGAGATTAAAATTAAATAATTTGATTTTTTTACACATTTTTTATAAATGAATAAATTTCAAAAAAGTGTAAAATTTTAAAAATATAATCATAATTATACAAATTATAAGCATATGAAAGTAAGAAATATTTTTATAAGAAATATTTATTAAGTTTTACGACGCGCATGATATTTTCCACAATAATACGTCTAATTACTAGCAATAAGTTGATTCATAAAGTTAAATGTATCCTTATTACACTGTAGTATTTTTATATAAATAGAATACAAAATAATATTTATTAAAAAATAAAAAATTACATTTTTTAAATTATTTAAAAAAAATTCAATTTTTTAATGTGTTTTTCAAAAATATACATACATATAATATTAAAAGTAATAGGGTTTAAAGATCATGATATATTTCATAACTCTACAAAGTTTTATGCATCAAAGTATAATAGTTTTTAAAACACAATGATAAAAAAAACACAAACTGAGAAAAAAGGTTTTAAAGTTTTACACTTAATTTGAGAAAATAAATTTGCAAACTTAAGCACTAAAATGCTTCAGGTTCATTTGTTAACCCTTCCTGTTGCTCAAACACTTCAACTTCTTTAGTCTTTTAAATTTTTTTGGCTCTGCTTTAAAAGATGACGCCAGGCTTTTTTTTCTTGACATGAAGATTCGACGATTGTCACGTTCAGCCAGTGATATGCAAACATTTTCATTCATTTTTAAGAAAAATTTCTCTAAAACAGTAATGAGTATTTGACTTCCATCGTTAAAGATCATGATATATTTCATAATTCTACGAAGTTTCATACTTCAAAGTTTAATAGTTTTTAAAACACAATGCGCGTAAGTGTAAAAACACAAACTGAGAAAAAAGGCTTTAAAGTTTTAAACTTAATTTGAGAAAATAAATTTTGAAATTTACGCTCTAAAATGCTCCAGGGTCATATGTTAACCCTTCTTGTTGCTCAAACTTCGCAATTTCTCTAGTCTTTTTAATTTTCTTGGCTCGCCGGTCTTCAAAAGATGACGCCAGGCTTTTTTTATCCTGACATGAAGTTTCGACGGTTGTCAGGTTCAGCCAGTGATCTGCAAACATTTTTATTCCTTTTTAAGCCAAATTTCTCTAAAATAGTAATGAGTATTTGATTTCCATCTTAAAAATGCTGGTGGCCAGATTTTCAGCAATCTCTGCAATCTGAAGACCAGAACCAATTGTCTTAGGACAAAACTTCCAAATTAATGAATTTAAACTTTCATTTGGATTCTGCGTCTTACCACCTAAACATTTCTTCAGGAGTGTAGGATGAGAGAAGTCTGGAAATACAGGTTTAATTACATCTCGAACTGCTTTAGCAATGAAAGTTTTGTGTGTGTTTGTAAGTTTTTAAATTATTATTATTAATTGCAGCTTTATACTTACACCATGTATTTGAAGTTGCAGGACAAAACCAGTGCATCAGTTCATCATCAGTGCTGCAAGAATGATCCAAAACAGCCCAAATGGCTTTCCGCATTTCCGGTACACTAGTAGAATTGCATCGAATAGCATTACCATAGTAATGCGCAAGCTTATCAATTAAACTATCAGTTAACCTACCTTTACTGCCTATAGTTTTACCATCAGATAATTTCTTTTTACCATATACTAAGTTAAGCTTCCTAACTCTTGTACCCATTCTCTTTTGCACATGGCCTACACATTCTATTTTCTGAATAAGATGGTCATCACCGTATGGGTTGTTTTCAGAAAGGGCATTGAATGTTTTTGTGTCGCCATCCCCTATATAGTTGGAATATTTTAGGTTGTGAAGCTTTTCTGATCGATTAAAAATCCTCAACATTCCGTCAAACTCCATCTTACCAGCAGAGACAGAATGATTTTTTCTACATGAATCTCTTTGCCATTTTTTGTACTTTATACCAAACTTTACTCCCTTATAACTGTCGCATCCTTTGCAAAATGAGGATAACACTTCACGATCAAAAACCTTACCTGTTTCGGCCCCTATCACAGTACATACTCCAATCAACGATGAATGTCCTCTCATCTTCCAAGTCCCATCACCACTTACCGTTAAAAGGTTATCAGGTGACAAAAAAATTTCTTCGACAGCTGCCCATTTCATGCTTTCTTCGGCCACTTCCTTCGTAATAAGTGAAAGTTTAGTATTAATAACATCATATGATTTTTGTTCAACAGGATTAGGAAGACTCATCACAGCACAAAAAGGTTTTTAATGACTCTAAACCTTGGTCTATGCATCCCATTGCTAAAACAGATCTTCAAATAATTTCTGGAGCACTATTTTTACTCCCAGTATTTTCACAGCTTGAAAAAGTACAAACACTTTCACAGTTTTTAAAATTTATTTCAAAATTTGAACATAAACCACGAGTTGATTTTTCCTTAATTGTTAATGGTTTATGACATTTTAAACAACTTCACACTGACAAAATAGAGATAAAGGTTGAAATAAAATCAAAAATACGATATCCTTTGAAGTTTTCACGTACCTCAACAAGATTTGACTTTAATGAAGTCTGAATTCCTGAAAGTTTTTTACTTGTAGCATTTTTCATTTCGGCACACTTACTTGTATTTTTCATTTTTGCACACTTCCTCGTATGTGCCCTTCCTTTTCTTTCTTCCTTTCATGTCTGCAACATGGGATTCACTTACCTTTAAATATTTATTTCCTCTAAATCTTCTTTTCTTGGGGCGTTTGCCCGATGGTCTTTCAGAGTATCCATTAGTCAAATGCTATTTGTATAAAACAACAAATATCTTCGATTTAGATAAGTGTTTTAAAAAACGTGTGCTAAAATAAACAAAACAGAATCAAAACACAACAGAATGAATTTGTTGAGTTGCAAGCTTCCTTCTGATCCACTAAAGCGTTTAAAATATTTCATGAAGCTTATTAAAAACAGAAAAATAAAACGTATGCATAAATCAAGAATAAGTGGACGTGGCATGTGTCCATTTAAAAGCTGTTATGACAAAATTGCTGTTTGGAATATTTTGAATAACTTTCGAAGTTTTTGGAATATTGTCACGTGGTTAGTATCAAAATGTTCAGAAGAAAATGAAGAATAACATATTTTTTTCGAAAATTCGAAAAAAAGGTTAACATCCCTGAGACTTCTTAAACATTTTTTTACATTGTAGCCACCATATTATTTTTATCATATAAATAATGAAAAAAAAAATGAAGTTTTCTCAACTGGTTTTCTATATTTCTAAGCTAATGACCCCGTGCGCCGAGCTCAAAGCGTAGTGTATCTGCAGTAGCTGTGTAACTCTCCGCCAAATCTGAAAAAACGTCCTCAATCGCCTGATTTTCGCCCTGTAGAGGATATTTGGAGACAATATGAAGTAAGCTGACATGACACATAAAAAAATATATGAACTATAAAAACAATATTCACAGGGAAATGGAGGAAAATCATTTCAGAAATTTCAAACAGCAGATGCAATCTATACTAAAACGCTTAAACATTGTTGTGGACACTAAATGATACTCTACTAATACTAAATTTTAAAAAAATGCCGTAGTTAAAACTATATACATATTTTTTTAAGTGTATAAAAACTTTTGGAAAGTAATTTTTTAGTACTTTTTGATTATTAATTTTTCTATAAAATAGTTGTGTTTAGAAAACTGATTATGTTATTCTAAAATAAGAACGTTGTAGATATTAAAAAAAATGTAATTTCGATAAAATAACTTTATTACTCAAAAACAGTAATTTTATGGAAAATTGTAAGTGTATAAACACTTTTGGGTGCAACTGTATTTATATAAAAAGTTGAGCAATACTTTCAAACTAAAATGTTGATCAGGCCAAAGGTGTCAATAAAGGTTAGATGAAATAAATTATTTCATATATAAAATCTTTTTAAAATGCTTTTAAAACATTATTAGTGGCTCGCACAAGGGGGAGTCTCGGGTCCAACCCCCCCCCCAAAGCCCTTTAATTTTTTTCAATTTATTACAATCCTTTGTGTATAGTATGTAAAAATTAATAAATTATTTTTGATAAATAATTAATTTTATTAATTAATGCTAATTATTTCAAAATAATTAATCTTTTACTGTTTTTTTGTTCCCGAAAATTGATTAAATCATAAGAATATGTTGGGTGGCATATTGGAATATGATAGGAGAATGGGAGGCTTTGACCCTGGATCACCCCCGAAAATACCTGTATGCGCGCCGCTGAACATTATCTACCCAAAAATATTGCTTGTTTTTTGGAGATTTTTCTTCAATAATCTTCAGTACTCATTATTCAAAAAGCAGTTTAAATTTGCATTTTAAATAAACATTCTACTTACAAAAGAAAATGGAATTGAAATTCCTAGACCTACATCTATGCACATTTTCTGCTTCAATTTCTCCAAACCAGTGCAATCATTAAGCGAATTTAAGGTTCAACAAAATGATGAAAAATGCAAATCAGATGAACCGAGGAAATTATGCAAATTTTCAAACACGCAAACTAATTTACTAGGTGGTCATAAATATTAGAATTAGAGGGCGAGAACTTTGCTCTACATTTCATGGCCCCTATTTATGGGAAAATGAATTCAAATAATTTAAATAAATGTAAATAAGAAACAAAAATGAGTGCAAGTATTTTAATATGAAGAGTCGTATAAAAGAAAAATACACTTGTTTTCTTATGAACTTTATGATAAACTTTGTATAAAGTATCTGATTTAATAAGAAGAGAACTAAAATTCCATTTAAAGAGAAAAAAACTGAAACTCGTCCAATCACATTCCATTTAGAATTCAGGTAAAATAATATCTAATGTCGAAAGTCATGAAATCATTATTTTACAGAATACAGGGTGGTCCCGAATTCTGGTACAGACTTTAAGGGTAGGTACAGGTCATTGTAACAATCATTAATTGTATAGGAATGTATAGGCGCATATGTGTCACGGTGAGGCACAAACTCAAAAAATAAGAGAAAAAAGGAAGACAAAGTCTTTAGAAAGCGTCGTTGACAAGTGTATTGTTTACAATAACTGTTCAGCACATGAGCTATGAAGTCCAGCTTCAGCGCATATTGCTGTACCACCCACTAGCAGTCGGGGAAGATAATCTGCTGGATTCAAAGCTTGTACGCGCATAAAATGGAAGAGGTGTAAGGATTTTCGTTTAACACTCTACAAACTCTACAAGTGATGATTCATACTTACGTGATGAGCAACAGTTCTTGTACTTGACTCTGGTCTATCAGCCACAACGTTCAAGATGCTTTCTTCCAGGCTTGAACTGCGTACAGCTCTTCGTCGACCAGCATCATGTCTAGTGACGTGGAACGAACGTGTTTCACGAAGTTGATGCAATCGCTGAAAAATTTTGTGATCCGGCATTCGTCAATCAGGAAACTGTGTGTGATATATTCATAGCGCAGTTCTGCCGTTATTATTTGACCGGCCGTACATGTAATTCATGTCTGCATTTTCGGCATTCATCAAGTCTCCCATCGTAGATGTCAGCACAATTGCGAATGGTGCTTTTCCCTACTGAAATGCATCATGTTGAACGTTAGCTAGACATCTACTTCCCCCTAGTTTCTCTTTTTTTATTTCTCCTACTTGTGTCATACCATGTTACTTGCACCCATACATTCCTATACAAATAATGATAATTACAATGTCCTGTATCTACCCTTAAAATTTGTACCATGAATACGGGACCACCTGCATAGTTTCGATTTTATTCTGAGAAATATTAGAGGAGTTATATTATTTACTGATTTTTTTCCTTTGTGTAGAAATGTTTGTTAAGTTCTGTTTTTAATAAAGCATATGGGAAATGATTGGCTGCGTAAATATTTTAAGTAATAATCATTTTGCTATATTAGCGAAAAGTTTGAAAAGCAAATCATTATGTGAGAATAAGTTTACCAACTACAGATTCTCACTATAGAAGTTTTATATAATTTTTAACAGATTTTCCAAAGAGCGATATTTTTAATGTCTTTCACTGTTCATTAAAAAAAAAAAGCTTACTGCTTTTGAATTCTTGACGTGCAATACTTTTCATTCTCAACGTCTTAAAATGTTCTTCGATACTCCAAATGTATGTATCTTAACCCATTCTTTATAAGTTTTCAATAGTGTTTATATTTATTTTTATGATTCTTTTTGTACATCTCCTGTTATGAACTCCATAACAAGAGTTTTTTCTGCAGTGTAAATTTTTTTAAAATAAATAAAAATACTTAAATATGTTTTTTTATTAAAGCCTTAACTGCCGATTAAAAGTATCGTACTTTTCTCCTTAGTGCTACGGTTTTTCACATAGGCACATGTATGTGGTGGTAAAATAAGCATAAAAGGCTTAAATAAGTAAATTTTCTCTGACATAAATTAATCTTTCGCAAACACTGTTAAGGTAATTTTATTGCATCCCAAGACCTTCGGAATAGTTTTACTGATAGCATCCCAAATAAAAAGCTTGTATTTCGAAAGGACGTATTTATCCGCTCTCGGCATTTAACTCACTGATTGAGCAAAACAGTTAAGTGTAGGATTTGTATAAAACCGACATTTTGAAAAGCCGGTTTTCTAATTAAATTTTTTTAAAATTCAGTTTTAGGCGTTTTTCGAATTTTGGTCAAAAAATAGAATAGGGAAAAGTATTTTATTTAATTTATATAAAATAATAAAATTTTGAAATCATTATCAAAATTAAAATATATTTATTAAAAAAGTTAAGGATTACACAAAATAACGAAAATCAAACAAATGTGTGTTTCAAATAATATTTATATTATTTTCCCCCTAGCTTTAATCTCTCCTAAGAAAATAGAATTTTAAAAAGCTAAATATTCCCTGAACGGAGGCTTTTTGTTTTTATTTTGGACACAATGTTGCCTGAAATTGAAAATATTTGTTCACACTAGCTACTGAGGTTGGTTTTTATAGTTTTCAGGTTATAAAATAACAAATCCAAGTTTTTTTTCTTTTATTCGTCGCCTCAAATAATGAAAAGTCTGTTTTCAGTGTCGTTGGATTTGTAAGACTTCCTTCAGGGTTTTCAAGAAACTTATGAGTTTGTTTTTTCCATGGTATGTTTTAAAAAAGCATTACTTAGATCAGTAGTTTCTTCGATTTGCTTTTCCTCAGAATAGGTTTCCACGTAAGAATTTGGAAATATTCTAGACAATATCTTTCCAGATAACTTAATAACTCTTGGGTCTTGTCTGACTCCACCAGACAGACTGAGGATTAGCCACAATAACAACAACAACTTAATAATTTCGATTTTTGAAGCTATGGAAAGTATACTAGATTTTTTCGCTGAACTAGAAATGTTTTGTGGATTTTGCAAATACAGCAAAATAATTGCTAATTCTACATAATAATCGGAATTCTTTAAACCGGTTTTCAAATGTGACAAACTTGCTTTGAAACCGGTTTTTTAAAACCGGATTTGAGAAAACCGTCAAACTCCAGCTAAGAGCTTAAACTTTATCTCGTTCAAACAGGAATGAGATTCTGAGACTCTGCTTCCAGTGGCTTTTTTACTATAAATTTACGATGAATAATTATTTAAGATAATTTTTTAATTCATTAAATAACCATTCTCTCTCTCTTCTTTAACCCTAAATGGAAGGATGAATTTGATGCTTCCTAAACTAAAATTAATTTTTAAAAATTGTCTTAACTCATTTGATAATGCAGTTTCACAAATAGACACAATACATATTATTGTAAATATTCTCTTCTATATGATTTGAATTCAAGTTAGATCGTACAGTGAAAATTCGAACGAAGATCTTTGAAATGGAAGTTTAGATATAGGAAATAAATCGTTTGCTTATCCAGGAACTCTCATTATTCATTAAAATTCAATGAGATTGCGGACATTTAATGTTTAATATAACGTTTAATATTCAAACCATTTATTTACTAGTTCATTTGTCTGAATCAATATTTCGAAAGGGAAGATATTTGTAATTCATATAGTGAATAGAATTTCATAAATTTTGAGCGTAAAAGGATAGTTTATTGCTACATATAATAGCTGCACTAATGAAAATGATACAAGAATATTATGATCAAGAACATAGTGTATTAAATGTATAAATATTCCATTAACAGCCTATATTTTTTTTATAAATGATAAAATTTTTGTCCAAGTATACTTTGATTCTTTTAAATAAAGCATAGAACTCTGAAATTTATTATTTCGGAAAAAAGTCTGCAAAATACAAGTAATTTGCAATTGGAATCCCAGTTGCTAAGTGGTAGCGTATCGATCGCGATTCCACGCCACAGATCCAGAGTTCAAACCCCGAACTGGGCAAGGTTGATTCAGACTTTTATTCTTTCAGTGAGTCAATAAAATGAGTACCAAGCTTGTGCGTGTGCTTGGGAAGTAAGCAATGGGAGTTTCGTGTCAGACTGACCACCTGACCGGAACATCTGTTCATGTACTTCAGTCACTGAGATGAGTGCAATAAGCCTTGGCCCTCTATGGGCTGTTGCCAACGAGTTTAATTTAGTTAACACTTAACCAGTGTTGATAAATAAATTTGACAGAAATAAATATATTACTAATCTTTATTTCTTACATATTATTCATTTGTCTTATACCTAAGTGATAAAAAATACATTTATTTCTAATTTAAATTATTTTTATGCCAAATTTAGAAGCAGCCCAAAAGCGTTCTTAATTTCGATGAAATGCAAAACAATCACCATTACAGAAAATCAAATTAATCAAATTTTTATAATTTCAAACTGCATACGGACATCTCTTTCCGTAAAATTCGTCTCATCTAGATTTTTAATGATTCCATAACTAAATTATTTCAAAATTTTTATAAGTGTTATTGTTCTATTTGAAACTGAGTGAAAAATATCAGCGATTTTCATCTCTTATGAGAGTAAGGAGAATGTGTGTGTGTGCAGATATCAAATATAAGGGAAAATTTAAAACAAAAGCAAAATTGCGGAGCAAAAGGTTAACTGTTCTTGTTTAAAGTTAACAAGAAATTAAAATCTGAAAATTCCAAACAGAAGTATTACTTTTCGCCTTGAGCAGAAACACCAAGGCTAATTAATCATTTGCATTACTTTTCATTTATGAAGAACATTGAATTTCTTTTTTTCTTTGTTCAGCATGCCTTTGAAATTAATACAGATCGAAAACTAACAATTCCTATTCTTCAAACTGACAATTAAATCTTATTTTTCCTGCACAGTTTGAACTAACTTTGCTGATTAGAGTGATTGTGAATGATAGAAATGGATAACAATTAAGACGCGCTCCTTAAACAACTTGATTGCGAGGAAACGTTATTAGTGCTCGAGGGTGAATTGTTCCTTTTCCGGACATCAGCAACTGACGTACAAGAATTGTATTAGCCCTCCAGGGATGAATATAGCATACACATAATTTTCTGAGACGTTCGTATAAATATATGCTTAGCATTACAAAATATAGTTTTGGAAAAAGCATTTTAATTTCTAAAGGGCATTTATTTATATCCTGAATCCCATTTTAAGTGAATAGAAAAAAATCATTCTTTCAGTATGGAAAAGAAAAATTCTGAATAATTTGAGTAATCTTTCAATTGCAGAATGCTTTGTTTATCGAAAAAGTTAAAGGTACAGTAGTCTTTTGTGCATTATAAGAAATTTGCACCTACTGTGAATCTAATACATGTGTACGAAGGTAGAAGGAATTTTTTAAATAGAATCATGTACATATAATGTTTGTTAAATTACTGCAAAATGCTCATCTTTAGCTATGTGACTACATATCGGCTTCGTGCTCGTATCACTTGCGGGTCCACTATACGGAAGTTGTGTGTTAACTCTGGATCATTAGGTTTTCATATATTTAAAAATTTAAATCGCTTCAATATAAAAATAATTAATATTTTATTTAGATCAAATCGTAAGAGTTAAAATAGTATATATATGTTTAGGCTCCAAGCCTGCTGGTAAATAAATGAAGGAAGGCGTAATCTTCAAATGTAATTACTGTTATCCGTTCATGCATTACCATTTCAACATAGCGTACTTGGCGCCTTTCCGAACCGGAACAAAGACATCATCACAACAAGGAGTCACCAGTCTCTCTTCTCGATTATTCTCTTATCAAAGTCAGTCGCTTTATCTTACCGTAGTCCTATTCACTTAAAATCCTACGTGGTAGTAGAGGTTTGCCTGAATTTTGATTTATTATTCGATTAATTTTGGTTTAAATTACCATGCCCGACACACACACATACATCGTCGGGCCTTTTCGTAGAAAGTACACGTTCCACACACATCTTACACATACCAGATGTATGCAAATGAAATAAGGACGGTGCTTTAAAAAGAAGATAGAATTTGCGAAAACTAATGTCTTCTTTATTCAAATAATATGCATCTCTAGCCTACACATTTTCTCATCTCGGGCAATTTGTGAATACCAGGCCAAAAATGATTGGTCTTGAGGCCAACCAGTCATCAGTCAAGATTTGACGTTTCGTAATTAATGGTGGTGCCTAATGCGTGTAATGATGCAAATGAGTGGTAATCGGAAAGAGCCAAGTCTGGCCAGATAAGCCACACATACGCTAAGGCTCACAGCCGAGCACCTTAACGATAATCGCTAGCCGGTTTAGCACGGTGGGGTAGGTGCGTTGTTATCAGGAAAATCACTTTGTGCTGCCGTTCCTTGTATTGCTCGTTCTTCTAATATAGCATCAGTTTCAAATTAAATGTTTTGCTTGTAGCGATCAGGTATTGGTTTCGACGGGTTTGAGAAGCTCATACTGGATTGGTCCTCCTGATCCCAGAAAATGCACAGCATTGTCTTGCGGCCGAAGCGATTCGGCCTTGCGATCGATTTGGACGGCAGTCCGGTCAACATATGATCTATTACGCTTCGGTTCTCGAAATAAATCATTTTCATCGCCAGTCATAGCCCGAGTAGATATGATTTGCGTTTGTAGTGGGCAAACAACATTTCGCACACGTCTTCCAGTTTTCCTGTTGACGGTCGTTAACTCGTGGTACCCATCTACCAACCTTTATTATCTTGCCCATTGCTCTGAGACGACAGGAAATACTGCTGGTCAACATTCAATTGTTCTGCAAGATGTTCTTGGGTTTAGTATCATCTTCATCAGTAATGCTTGCAATTCAACATCTTACAAATTTTGTTGTTCTGCCACGCTCTTCGATTCTCACATCAGAAATCACCATTTTGAAACTTTTCGACCACCTGCAGCACTGAGCTCGGCTCACAGCATTGCCACCATATGCTTCTACAAACATTTGATGCGATTCAGTATTTTCTGCAGATGGTAACAAAAATTAATGCTGTCCGCAAATCGTGGTCATCGTCATAAATTCAACATTTTCACCGCAGTAAAAATACAATGCACATGAAACTAGTCCAAATGTAAACTAAACATAAGATATCAAGGTCAAACTATGAAAAATCACGTGTCACGGTTTCGTATGTTGCATATGCGTGGCGACATCAATTGTAAATCGTCTCATTTGATATGCATACCTGGTATAACTTCAAATAAAAGCTGCATTAACAATATTATCACTATATTTTATTTTGATCCTATGTATGCTGTGCTTCGTTGAAAAATTTAAATTATGTACAAGATTTACTGGGAATTTTAGATTACCTTTGATGGTAAATTTTCTCTTCTTTTAAAATTAAATTGATTTTTCTTGGAATATGTATTTCTTATTAGATTGCAATTAAAATTATTCTGCAAAATAAATAAATCACTATTCCAGAGTTTCAGCAATGTTATGAAGTTATAACAGTAGGAAGTACGGAAGTGAATGTGAGTTATTTTTGAATGTGAAAGCTTTTATATTAAAGTATCTGTATCAAATGTAATTCTTACAAATTTGTAATAACTCTAAGAAAAGTTTATAAGCAATAAGAAAAGCACGAGCATGTTTGAAATTATTTTCTAAGCTGATCTTTAAACTTTAAACCATTAATAGAGATAAAGTATTTTAAATACTTGTTACGGTATTTTGCTTTTATAACACAGCTACTCTTCAGTTTTTGCAACGGACCTTTAACACTTATATTTTAAAATATTTTCCTAAATAACTGCAAGGAATTAATAAAAATGATCTGAATTACAATTATTAATGGTAGCTCTTTCAATGATGAAGGCATTAAAGACCTAAAATGAAACAGTCATAAGAAACTATAATGATATAATCGCATGTGTTTTGTTTTTATGTATTCCTACAAATAAGATAAACCTCTTTTACAATAAAAATAGTACAAACCCTCGAGTAGCTGAACAGTGTGACGTTAATATTCACTCACTCACAATGGAAACAGCTAGAGAGAAGTCGATCATATAAAAATAAATTGCACCAAGCGTATGGTTTATTACTAATTGAATTAAAGGCGATATTATAAAGATAGGATATATATATCATATTAAGTGCAATTTTTGTCTTTAGTACTAGTTAAAGTATGTTCGTTTTTAGTAAATAATTTACAACTTATAGAATCTTGGAACCTTACCAACATTTAACATTAAGTATAATGCTTGTTTTCAGAGTTAGTAAGTATGTTCGTTATCTATATATATATAAATGGATGTTTGCATATATGAATTCGCTTTACTCGAACATGGTTCAACCGATCACTATAAAATTGGTATGAATATGTATTTTTGTGCTATCCTCTTTGTTGCAACTCCCCACCAGGTGGCGCATAGCAAAATCAACTTCACCGTTTAGTCAATCGCCAAGTTGCTAACGTGGTCGCCAAAAAGGATGCCAACTTGGTTCTATCACCAACAGTCGCTGTTTCCATTGAATCGCCTTTATAATGTAAGGAACGGCGTTGCTTGCGAATATTATAAATTTAACATAAAATTAACACGACAGAAAGTAATATAAACGTATTACACATACATATATAAATTATTTACACTATTCTAAGCGTTGATTACACCAAATTTGTAATTATGTGTTTCTTTTGCTGAGAAGAGATTAACAGGAAGGTATTTTCAGAATGAGCCCCCTGCCTTTCTTCAGGGGGCTCAATTTCTTTGGGTGAGTACGGGTGTCACAATCACATCACGGGTACGAGGTGCCCTAAAAAGTAAATAAAGTAATTTCCAAGTTACAGAATAATATATTGAAAATTTCAAAGATATTATGTTGGTATAGGTCACGTATTATAAATGGCTTTTCATCTATAAGGCTAATATGAAACACTTCTTTTTGCTATAAATATAGTCTAAATGAAAGGTTAAATTAATCCTCTAGCAGCATTATACTATAAAGCGAATAAAAGCGACTGAACATACTTGAGTGCATCCCTCTTGTGTAACTATCAATACTTCTCTCCATTACTCTTTTGTAGTTAATCAGGAAAGAAAAACAGGATAGTAAAATAAGATGAAAATAACGTTTTTATCTAAAACAACATGAATGACAGCAACGAAATGTTTGGTATTTCATGCTCTCTGAAAATTGATCAAGTGGTTTGGTGGTTTTTGAAGATTCTGCCACAAAAATAAAACCTTATTTCTGTTCAGATAAGGCAGTTTTTATTAGAAGGCAAACTATATTGGACGTCAGATATGTAAGAAAATACGTATTTTGTTGTAGTCTGAGTATGTAGTAAGTTATTTAAACGTCAGTACCTTTTATTTTTAAAAATATATTTCTTTTCGCGCGTTTATAGAATATATGAGTAGAAATTCCAACGTGTGAGATAGTAATTGATGACGCGTGGGATAATGATTGATAGATGATTGGTATGTTGGTGTTAAGGATATTTTCAAACTTGTAAAGTAGAAAAATTTGAATTTGTTTGGTTAATTATTTAATTGAACTGTTTCATTACAATTTATCAATACATAAAAATATCTTGTGTACACTTTTTATACCTGAAAACTTTAGTTTTCGACATCTTTGCAACTAAAGTTTGAAATATATTTATTAAAACATATGAAATTTTAAATAACGGGGAAATTGTGGACCATTTACGACTCATAAAATAACTCTCATGATACTGCTGCATTATAATAGTACTTCTGCTCCTTTAATACTCATAACTTGTTTGAATTTTAAGTGGAAGTTTTTTTTAAAAGCCTTCCAGTGTATTTCCTTAAATTAGGGGTGGCCAACCCACGGCACGCGCGTCACAGTGTGGCACCATGGAATTATAGCTGCAATGCTTTTTGAATCCGTGAAAATTCAAAATATAATTAAAATATTTTTAAACAATTTAATAAAATGCAGTGGTCTCAGAACAGAATACCCCAAACTATTTTAAACACACTTAATTAATTGAATTGCAATAGAAAATTATCATGCAAAGTACTTTCCTTGTTGTGCACTGACTTTTCAAAAGATGTGCACTCTCGTGAGACCACAGGGAATTTGTGGGAAGCATGTTTTAAAATATCTTGAAAACAATGGACTGACCGCTGGCTTGCTACTCAAGAGTAAAGATTGACTAAGGGATAAACCTTTCTTACCGATTTTATAGAACATTTAAATAGTTTAAATTTAGCTTAAATTATTGCATTTTACTCCTACCATATTTAGTGATATATGTGTTGTAAACTTAAACATTTGCACCTTTATCTCTGTTTGAAGAAAAACATTTCGAGCGTTATTAAGTATCTACCAAAGTTAATAATGCTCACAACTGCCTCAATAGATTTAAAATTATTGTTTATTTTACAAGGAGGCATTCAATGCTATATTGAGATGATTTTGTGACGGATCTATACGGTTCCTTCCCTTCTGCAAACTCTTGAGATTCCTTTCGGGCCATCATTTTCTTAACCAACTCGAAGACCGAGGAAGCGTGAATGCAAATTAAGTTTAATATATGTTCTGTATACGCGAGTTTGGGAATTAATTGAAGTGAGAATAGATTGGATGTGAATTGAATATATGAGAAGCGAAGTAAATCAAGCAGTGAAATGTATACGTAAACAGTGTACGAAGCGAGAAGTTGGAATATTAAAGTGATTAGTTCAACGATTAGAGAAGTGTTAGAATCCCACGCAAAGAATAGAAGATTGCAAGAGTTTAGGTACTGTGATCTTTAATCAAATTAGAGGTCTAAACTGTTAGAGTGAGTCATTAAAATAATAAGCTCTGTATAAAGTTATTTTAAGGTTACATATGCAGGATTATTTATATTATCCCACGCTATCTCATCTCAACTTCGTGCTTTGACTGATCAAAGTTATCTTATTTAAATTGTGTGACTGAGTTGAAATAGTGACAAATAAAATAATTGAAGTTCGTCATATTTGCCCGATCATTTAGTTCTCTACACCTCTAGCCGGGTTACAGGAAGAATGGATGTAAATTCCTTATAATTTTCAAGTTGAAGTAAAAATGCTGATCTTTTCATAAACCTTTTTAATTTATCTTCAAAACACAATAAGTATTTACCATCAAGTCCAAATCCGAGTTTTAACCTACAGCACTATACAAGACTAAATATAAAGAATTTACTTCAACTCAAAGGATCCAAATTATATATATTGATGAATGCTGGAAATTTGAACTTCTTCAACAGGCGATTTTCTAAATTTACACAATTTGGCTGTCAGAAATTGTTGTAGTTTTGGATCAACGTAAGGTTGTGATTAAATGTTTTCTATTACGAATAATATTTATAAAATTATAATAGCACTCAAAATTAACTGATATACATCTAAGACATCAAAATTTTCTATCATCTTTAAACTAATTCTAAGTTGACTTAGGCCAAAAACAAAGCTACAATTCAAAAGCCACATGCACCCTAAATTTATAGGTGTGCTAAAAATTTCACAATTTTGATTTTATTTATAGCCCATCTTATTTGCTTTATAAAATACCCAAGCTTACTATTTTCTGTTCTCTAGAACAAAAACTACAAGTGTTTTAGGAAAGCAGATGCCATTACTTTAGACAAGATGTCATATATGTATATATATATATATATATACTTTAAAACGCGTTTTACTCGAAATGGGTTTTTTAAATGCTCAAACAAGGCCAGAGATTGCTAAAATGAATTATTGAAAATAATTACCTGAGATTTTTTTGTGTATGTTCTGTATAATAGTAGAAAGGTTTTAACCTTCAGAGTTATCGATCACTGTTTTATTACAAAATTTACAGTCCCTTATGTTAATATAATCACTGTTTTCTTAAGCAATTTCACATAATAACTAAGATACAGTGCTCTAGTTTCTGTTAAAATTAAAATATCTCTTATCCTGAAGGTCATTCTAAAAATGATTAACAAAGCAACACAACAGAATTTAAAAATTTGTTCATAATCGTTAGATACATTGTGTACATGTATGCTATTTTGTCTT
>BMAO01017398.1:0-26798 GCA_019973975.1 Trichonephila clavata
CACCATACATTTTAATTATGAACTTTTTCCAACAACAAAAAGCCCTACTCAGCGTAACTGAATACGGGAAAGCTGTTACAACATCATATGGAAATTATGTAGGTTAAGTTCGTATTTAAAAGGAATAGATAAAACACTCAAGTGAAAAGAAATAAAAACAAAATATTCATGAAAATAAATTTATTATTCATTTAATGCCAAATTATAACTGACCTTCTAAATTCTCTCATTATTGGAAGTGTTCTCTTACGAAACCGAAAATCTATTTAAGTATATAAATAATTTCAAGAATTTTTTTAATCGTTTCCTTAACTAGCTCCACATTAAATTGATGAAGAACTCTGGAAGAGAGAGAATATTTAATATCGTTGAATCATGTATGATTGCTAAATGTCAAGATAGTAACTGGAAATTTTTTTTTATTTTTAAATGATTTAAAGTGCATCATTATCTGATAAAATCCCAGAAATCGTTTAGTATTATAAAAATTTCTCTTGCACCTTTTATCCCAAATACAGTATTCAAATTTAAAAATGTAATTTAAGTACACCCAATTCTTTTTAGCGCGTTTTTCACGTAGTGGAACAAAAGCGCTATTATGACGCAAATTTCTTCGTTCCATATTTTGTCCTACCTTTTTCTCAGTCAATAAGCAACCAATTGACCTCGGGTTTCGGCATTTGGTCGCATTTGTGCCCTAGATCAGCCGAAATCATATTTAAATTTTCCCATAGTTTTCCCGAATTTTCCTACAAATTTTCCTGAATTTCGCTAGTTTATAACAAAATTTTCTCAAATTTTACCTAGTAAATTTATTGTTTGCAAAAAGTTTTTAAAAAAAAAATCTACCTGCATATTTCTTTTCAGCTCAATAGTAGTACATTTAGAGGAGTGGTACAGTACACTAATTTCTGTTAGTAAAAAGTTCATTAGTTGCATTATTGTAAAATACAACATGTGAAAAACGCGCTAAAATTACTTGGCCATGCCAATGATTGATATCTTGTTTTACACGCTTTTTATATAACATGGTGCACGAATTTGACGATTTTTTTTATTTTACTTTTTTTTTATTTAACGCATCTGCTGCTCATGGAATTTTTATCCAGTTAATAATAAACGTGCAAGCTTATTATCAAGTAGCGATGAATATATACATATATATAGTTGTTAACTAATAGTTTTATTACTAATTTCAATTAAAATTTTTATGTATTTTATGTACTGAAAGAATTAATTTTCACTGTACACTAATTAAAAATTTTTTGGTAATAAAGTGAATAGTTTGTTTTATAAATATGTTAGACGGATTTTATTATCACTTTTTTGCACGGTATTTTGGGAAAATATTTAAAGTTTTTAATCTTGAACGATTTCTTAAAAAAGTGAAATACATTTCTAAATTTATCATCGGTCATACATTTTTAACACTTTTTTTTTTTGCAAGATTTTCTAGGAACGTATCTACCACGTAAAAATGAGTTGGGTGGTAAATTTTAAAATATCCACGATGTTAGTTCAAAAAGATAGTTTGCTATATTTTGTAAATATAAGAAATTAATCCCAAAATTTTTTGTAATATTTTAATGTAGAACTTTTGTAATTTATCACAAAAATTTCTGTCATAAGAATTCATCTCTATTTAATATTCTCAAAATCGTCAGATTTTTTAATTAACTTTGCAATACTTCTGAATTCGTCATTGTTCTTGCTGGGAAAAAAAATTTTCTCCTTCCGTGCAAAAGGGCTGAGGATTGGTAATTACCACAGCAGACTTGGTACATTCCATGCGAACTGATATAACTTTTTAGTGTGGCATCATACAGGTGCATACCAACTGTCATAATGCAATTTTGACCCTTAGTTTCCTCCCCCAGAGGAAGGCACTTGATCTCTGAAGATGCGAAATTGTACTAGGAATTTAATTTCGCAGAGAGCTCTCACGCCCAACAGGCACTCTAGTAATCTTTAAAATGCCGCAAAATCATACGACACTGTCGATTTTCTGCGTCATGAAAATCTCTTGACTTTTTACGTGGTCGAACCCGCAAATTTGGGCTTACAAGGCCAGTGCCTAACCAACTACAGCTGGCTATTTTTAGCAATGTTATCAACATATAATTTTTAAAATATTTCAATCATTTACTAAATAACTATTTGATAGCGACTTCAAAATTTTCCATTTAATTAATTGCCTTATTTTAAAGCTTTTTGAATTATTAGAACAAAAATTCTTGTGCAAAGTTAAAAAAATTGGATTTTTCATCAACATACACTTGTTTCTGCAAGTCTGCGTACAGGCAATCATCTTACGTATTTATGCGATAATCACTATTAAGATCTCGCTTCAGAAAATCAACATACCTGTCAAGGATTCTTCAAAATTTCCTTATTAAAACAACAGTAACAAAATTTCATTTAACATTTAAAAAAAATAAGGATGACCACCAAATAATCACCAACCTTCCGCGCCAAACGCCTGCGTACACTTGCAAAATAGAGCTTTTAAGGACCTTTAATTGTAAAATAATTGCACTAAATCCTGTTTTTAAGTAATTATAAGCTTATTTTACGATTTATTTAGGATTTGAGATTTGAAAACCTTTTTGGTTTCATGGTAGGCAACAGAATAGATATCGATATACACGTGTGCAAAAATTAAGGACGAGACGGTTTTTTCAATATGTACAAAAGCATTCCAAATCAACACATTTAATAACGTAAGAGCCCCAATACGTAAGGACATGAGTAATGTAAGCAACACTTACTAAAAGAGAAATCAGAGGGATAAAAAGAAGCTTTATTGAAAAAGTAGCTTGGAGCGCAATGCGACTGAAGGCCGAAACATCCCTGTGATGGGTGTCCAGCAAGAAATATCCGGTCTTTAGTAGGGGATATGATCTCCCCTGACTACTAGGCAGGTTTTACAGCGTCTGCCCATGCTGAGAATGAGGGTGTCAATGAGTTGTTGAGGCATTGCTGCCCATTCGTCTTGCAGCGCCAATCGAAGCTCCGGAATCGTTACTGGTGGTACGAGCTGCCAAGCGTCTGCCTAGAAAATCCCATACATGCTCGATGGGATTGAGATCCGGAGATCGTGCCGGCCAATCCATACGTTCAATATCCTCACTCTCTAAGAGCTGTTCGGCAGCTACTGTGCGATGACATGGTGCATTGTCGTCCATGAAAAGGAACTGCGGACCCATAGCGCCTCTAAAAAGACGCACATATGGAAGAAGAATCTCGTTACAATAACGGGTCCCGTTGACTGAACCTGCGTCGAAGATATGAAGGTCTGTACGACTACCAAGCATGATGCCTCCCCAAACGAGAACACCGCCACCTCCATACCTGTCCCTTTCAATGATGTTCGAGGGATGATTGCGGCTTCCCCGCTCTCTCCAGATGAGTATGCGATGAGAATCGCTACTCAGACTGAATCTGCTCTCATCTGTAAAGAGTACTCGTCCCCATTCATTGTCTCTCCAATTCCGGTATTCCCGGCACCACAGAGAACGCCTTCTCCGATGGGCAGGCGTTAGAGGTACACACCGTACAGGGCGTCGTGCAAACAGACCACCACCGTGCAGTCTTCTGGCCACGGTAAAACGCAATATCGGTCGTCCAGTCGCCTGTGTCGTGTGTCTAGCGATTTCTCCCGCTGTCTGCCGCCTGTTTCTTCTGGCCTGTAAGGCAATATACCGGTCATCTGCGGGTGTGGTTCCTCTTGGAAGACCACTACTGAACCCCCGGATAGCTGTTCCTGTAGTTTGAAATTGTCTCCAAAGTCGTGAAACGATGCTGTGAGCAATTCCGAACTCTGCAGCCACACTTGTCACACTGCGACCTTCCAAATGATTCGACCTCGGGTAAAAGCATCCAGATGTCGTCTAACAGATTGATTATTCGCCATTTATTGCTGAGGCAGCAACTCGGTGTGATTTTAACTGCTATACGGTGTGCAATCTCTTACACCGACAACATGCTTTACTACTCAGACACTCCCCCATTACGTCTACCTGCATATCTGCGCATGTGCTACCGTACATCACCTCACTTAATCTCCTGATTGGTCTTTCTGTCCACTCTGCCTCTTCGTTCAGCTGATATGCTAATTTTTCGACTTCGTCCTTAATTTTTGCACACCAGTGTATTATTGAAACAAAAATCACCAGAAATATTCAGAAAAGGGGGAAATGTTTAAAGAAATTGCTGAAACTGTTAATAGGAGACATTCATTGATCCAAAAAAGTGTTCATAAACCACAAATCAACTAAAATTTTAACGTCCATGCCAAGATCCGGCCGCCCGTCTGCAGGTCACCTCGAGAATCTTGCTTTGTAATTCGCTCTATAAAAATAAATCCGACTATAAGCTTCACAAATATCTAAAAGTGTAGCTGAGATCTTGGGAAAAAATGTGACTTAAACCTCAATTTGAAGGGAACTGAAGATTGATGACTATCATGGCCGAGTTGTACTCAAGAAACCATTCATCTCTCGAATGAAAAGAGCTAAAAACCTTTGCCAAAAAACATCTAAATAGGACACATAATTATTCGAAAAATATAATATATTCATTAGAAAGTATTTTTTTGTAATTTAACATCAAAAAGAACAAAAATATGCCGGCAAAAATTCCTGGACAGATTTTAAGAAAGGGAATCCTTTTTCGACTATCAAACATGGCGAAAGAGACATAATGTTTGGGGGTGCATTGGAAGCCTTTCGGCTAGTAATCTGGAATTTGTTGAATCAACATTATACAAAAATGATTACTTGAACTTATTGAAGTAAAATATCATGACATATGCCGAGAAACCTGCGGTGAGTGATGATTTTATTTTTAGTAGGACAAAAGAACCAAGCAAATGGCTAACATTGTGAAGAACTGGCATGTCCCTTACCAATTCTGTAAGCCATCCTAGTCCCCAGACCTAAGCACAATACAGCATTTGTGGGAATTACTCGAGTAAATAATCAAGGAGAACGCAATAACATCCAAAGAAATGCTTAAATCTGTTACAGTAGAAAAAGGAACAAAATAACCACAGAAGAAACAAGTAAGTTTGTTGAATCCCCGCCAAATATGTTGAGAAAGGTTATAAAAGGAACATAATATCTTAAAAAGTACTAACTTTTAGTTACAATCTATTATCATTAAGGTTTTTACTAGTGTACGCAGACTTTTGACCCACACGATTTGTGTCGTTCTCAAGTTATATAAATATTTGTATTATTTTATGTAATAATTATGTGATTGTTGCTTATACTATTTGAATTTACGATGTTAGAGGAATCAATAAAAAAATAGTATTGATTCAGAAAGACTCCATTTAATAAGCGATCTTTGTACAAATAAAAAATATGATCGACTGTACGCAGACTTTCGGAGGCAAGTGTAAAAAATCGAAATTACATATTTTTGATTTGTTAATAATAATATTTTTTCAACTACGCGCCATCCTCCCATTATACATATGTATAAAAATATATATAAAGACTGAAATAAAGACTTCGCAATATTAAAGAACGCTTTGCCGAGAATTTTAATGAATTCCTAAATCGTTTTTAAGTACATGTTCTATAGCTTCTTTCCTTCCGTGAAGCATTTTTTGGAGAAAAAGATAAGGAGTGTTAAGAATCACCTAACGAATTCTCTTTGTAACCGCCAGAGGGCGTCTGAACACCAGGCAGCCAATGTAGTTTCTGGGTTTGAACCCACTAGTGATAACTATACAAATTGTGTTAAAAGTTTAAAAGAGCGATTTGGGGCAAAAGGGATGTAATAATTAGTTCTTTCATGAATAAAATTTTGAATTTAGAAAGTGTAAAATATTCCTCAAATGTCCGTGGTTTGAGAAAATTATATGATGAACTTGATGTTTCTGTAAGAAATCTTGATTCCATGAATGTTACTTCGGGTTGTTGTGGTCATTTATTAATACCAATACTTTTAAAACTTATCCCTAATGATCTCGTTTTAGAATTTCACTGAGAGAAAAAAGATGGCTGTGAAATTGATGTTTCTGATCTCATACAATTTTTAAGAAAGGAAATAGAGTGTCGTGAAACTTCTAATTACGAATGAAAAATGTAACCCAATGCCATGTTATCAAAAATTTGAGAGTAAAATATTTGTTAGAAATACACCCTCTGCCTCAGCTCTAAATGTTATGCAATGTACATGTATTTTTTGTAATGAATCACATGACTCGCAAAATTGTAGAATGTCTCCACACAAAAAAATCAAAATTCTGAAAAACTCTAATCGTTGCTTTAAATGTTTTAAGTAAAAAATGCCGTACAAATAAATTTCCATGTTTCAAATGCAAAAGCCAAATTCACCATAGCTCAATTTGCTTAGGAAATAACGATCCCAATTATCCAAAGAATAATGAAACTAACAACACTGAAATAAGTACAAACCAAATTGATTCAAATTGTAACAAAAAAAGATGATACATGTAATTCTTCAGTTATTAGTAATTCTCTTTTAGAGCAAAAAAACAACTATTTTAAAAATGTTTATCTGCAAACATGTACAGCTGAGATTAAATCAGCATTTAATTCTCAAAATGTAATAATACTTCTTGATTGCGGTAGTTCAAAAACTTTTGTAAGCGAAAATATTGCTACTTTAAAATTAAAACCAATTCGCCATGATGCTCTTAACTATTTATTCCTTCGGTATGGAAAAGGCGGCGGTGGAATTCCAATTAAGAAAGAAATCCACTTGTTTTTGTAAGAGGGTAGAAGCCCTTGTGATACTACGGATATAGGGTGCGCTGGTACGCGGTGTTGACAAACATGTTGCACAATTTATGTCCGAACGGAAATTGCAGCTGGCTGACTCTTGTAGGGATGACGAAACATCAAGCATTGATGTTTTGTTAGGGTCTGACCTGTTTTGGGAGTGTATTCTTCCCGAAAAAGTCTCCATCGAAAAGGGGCTTTTTGCCATAAACAGTGTTTTTGGATGGGTGGTTGCAGGTGCTAATTTATTGCGTCACGGGGAGCAAAACTGTTCTCAGACTATAGCGGTGATGAAAAATGTAGCTGTAATGAACGACTTGAACTGTTTGGGGAACTAGATTCTATTGGTTATAAAACAATGAATGTGAAAATCTCTCGCTTTCGGATAAAAAATTTCTTGATAATTTTGAAAATAATTTGACCTATAGGGGTAATAGATACGAAATTAAATTACCTTGGAAGTCAAATCCTGAAGAATTAGATTGCAATTTTGAAACCGCTAAAAGCTAACTTAAAAATTAAATTAAATAAAAATAAAGATATTTGTAAGGAATATAAAAGAATAATTGATGAATAATTGAAAAATGGTATTGTAGAAGAATGCAGTGATAATTCTTTATTTTCGGGTTATTTTATGCCCCATCAGGCTGTAATTAGACCTGAAAAGGAAACCTCTCGCGTTAGAATTGTATTTGATGCTTCCTCGAAAGGAAAAAATTCAAAATCTCTAAATGATTTATTTAGTGGACCTAATCTAATACCAGATTTATTGCATATAATACTTAAATTTCGAAAATATGAAATCGCGTTTTGAGGTGATATTGAGAAGGCGTTTTTAAATATTAGTATTGCGCAGGAAGATCGTAAATATTTAAAATTTCTTTGGTTTGATTTAAAAGGTAGCGAGGATTTTAAAGTAATGAATATGCAACGTTTGCCTTTTGGAGTTACTAGCAGTCCATTTATTTTAGCAGCGACTATTAAAAATCATCTTAAAAATATATATAAATGTAAATCCTGAATGTGTTAACGTGTTAAACTCATCCCTTTATGTTGATGATCTGTTCTACGGGACAGATACTGTTAAGAATGCTTATAGAATAACATCTGATGCAGTAGATATTTTGAAACACGCGAGTATGAATTTATGTAAATTTAATTCCAATTCTCAAGAATTAAAAGATTTGTGGTTATCTAATAATATAGCAGTTAGTAGTTCCCTTGCACCTGCTAAGATATTAGGCCTAAATTGGAATACTGATGAAGATTCTATAAGAATCGAAACATCTGCTTTAGAACAATGTATGAATATTAGAACAATGTATGCATACGTCTTTCCTAAGTACGATCTTTTCTGTGCACTGCTGTCCATAAAATTAATTCGAAGGATTTGAAATGCAATAAAAGGAATTTGACAGTATTTTCGAAGGATTCAGAAGATTTCTCTATTTCTTTTCCCCCTTCCTCCAATATATCACATACACTCGCCTACATGAAAAATGGTGGCATTGGGAAGACAATCGCGTTACTAGACAGTTATTTATAAACCATACAAATTATCAAGATATTTATTAATTTTTGAATGTAATTTTATATACCACTGGATATTATCAATCTTGTTCTTAAATTAACATCATTAAATTAATTATAAAATACACTGTATGCAGTACCGGTACATTTATAAGTATATTATATCAGTACAAATGTTAATTTTAATTTTTATTATATCAGAATACATTTTGTTTGATTACTTTCAGTAAATAAATTTTTTAAAATAATCTTTTGCTATCTATTTTTCGATATGCTCACACCCCCTTGTGGAATTACTACGCCCCCTTAGGGGGCGCGCCCCACAGTTTGAGAAATGCTGAGTTAAATAAAAATACAGTAGAACAGATATGAGCGACACAATATGGAATAAATATGGAATCTATACATTGGTTTTGTGTCGAATGAAATTCACCATCCTTTTTGCACAAAAGAAATTTGTATCAAAACTTATTTCTTTTGGTTTTTGTTTTCTAGTCCAAATATATAAACAATACAGCGGGAAATAATTATATACAAATGTTATGAAATTTTCGTACCAAGAACGAAGAGTGTCGAGAATTAAAACGAAATTTTATGGAGGTACAAGGCCCTAAATGTAGATTCTTAGATGCATGGTAATAACTCTCTATTATATATTCAGAGACAATAAACAGAGCTTCCTCCAAATCATGTGTAGTGTGTCTGGGGTTTCAGAAGGTCCCAATTATGTTCAATATCATCCCCAGACCGAGTAGACCGTGGAAGAGTTTGAACTTTTGAGCACTTTGACTCAGTGGATATGCTTTATCCTGATGAATTATTCCTGGTGTATTGGTCAGGGTTGTTAGTGTATGGGACCTCATGCACATAGTGCTGGGTCGTTTATGCTCTATGTATCTGTATGAGAATGGACGGCAGACGCCTGCATTTTTTGCAGACTTTTTTTTCTTTCATTCAGATTTTCATTTTCATCCTAATTTACACTCTACACCAGGGGTGGGTGGACTTTTTTAGGGTACAGGCTATATTAGGGTATTTTACATATTGCGGTCCACTCAGTGGCATAGGTGTGACAATTCTGTATTAAAACTGTATGTTAAGAAAAGAAAATATACAATTTTAATACAGAAAACTGGTTTTTGGTATTGTACCCTTTTAAATGGTGGCAGATTACTATTGTTATTACTAAAACACAAGAAACACAAAATTGTCAAGCTGAATGCTTGAACAAAACTATAAGCAACTGCTAGGCCGTAGAATTTGGACGCATTCATTACAGCGAGCAGAGAACATGCGTGAACCGATGAATTTGAAACCGACGTTTGGAGAAACAATTGTTCACCCCCACGCCATTGTGAGACATGACACCAACTTGAGAACCTAATCCTGTGGTAATGCGAGGTGTGGGATGATATCTCCATAGCCTATCCCGCGCTATTGCACGAAGAGCTAATGATCAACATTTATTCTCCTGTTCCGTCGTCGTATGGGGAAAAATTCATTTCTACGCCTTGAACTGCAGTGATCACTTTTTTCCCCGACAGTGACAGCGAACGTTTCACCGTTCACTTCCATTGAAGGTACATGTGGTCTGCACATTTATCGAATCATTTACTTTTGTAAACACAGTCACAACGATTGTAAAAAGCCGATTCTCCAGTCTAAATGGCATTAGTGTTCCAGAAATATGTTTCATTTAATATGCGATTCTTAGGTCTTAGTAAAGGCGGTCACTCTAAAATGTCAGCGATCCAACAGTCGATCTTGATCGACTTAAAGCCCAACCTTCGTCTACATCAGAGGTCTTCAAACTTTTTCAATTCACGGAACCCCTAGAACTTAAAGGTGTTTTCGCGGAAACCCTAGAACAAGAAAATGTTATCGTGGAACTCCATTCCATACACATACTTAGAATATACCCAAAACAAGTAATATAAAAAAGTTTTTTTAAGTCAATTCCTACTTAGATCAATAAAAAAAATTAGTTACTTTTTATTAAATAGTGACAATTAATATAAATATGTATATACATATGACAGAATTACATTATAAGTGGCAATTAATTTTTATTAATTATCATTAAAATAGCGCATTGTCCTCCAAAACAATCGTGTATATAAAATTTCATTTCAACTGGATGCTTTCAAACGTGAGGGAAAAAGAAATCTTGTAGTTTTTTGATCCAAGTCACTAAAAATGAAGTCAACGTGGCTATATCTGTAATTCCTTAAATAATTAATTTCAGTCAATAATTTTAATTAATTATAATTAAATTATCATATTGTTACTCAAAACAAAAGTGTATAGAAAATTTCAACTCAAATGGGCACATTAAAACGTGAGAAAGACCTTTTCAGGTTTTGACACACCAAAATGGTCACGAACGCCGAGAATGATGCCAACGTGGCTGTATTTGTAATTCTTTGAATAATTAGTTTTAATCATTTAATTTTTATTAGTTATAATTAAATTACTGTATTGTCGTCCAAAATAAGTGCGTATGCAAAATTTAAGCTCAATTGAGTGCTTTAAAATTCATTTTATTAACGAGTGAAAATTTGAACGATAAATATAGAGAGTGAGCTAATAGTAGAAATTGAAAAGAAAAGCAGCACCTCCCCTTCCCGAAAAGTTTATGGTGCCGAAGGCTGCAGTGAAAGCTGAGATCTGAAGGAGATGGTGCAATATGGGTGATGTGCGTCTGCACTAATGATTTACATATTTCTTTGCAGCGAACGCATGGCGTAAATTTCACATAGTTTGCATGCTTCCTTCAGAGTGTTGCATTTTTATGGCCGGCAGTTTATTTACTATTATTGAAAGAATTCATATTTTTTATTTTATTTATTTATTTATTACGATTAACTAAATTGCATCTTAAAATGCTACACAAACTTGGTTGTCTAAAATAAGTGCATTTTAAAATAAATTCATTCAAAAAACTATTCGTTTAATTTTCCTCCGAAATAGGGCACATATTTATTCAAATTTATTTCATAGGTTTGGAGTGTTTTAGATTGTGCTCATAGAGCTTTAAAATGATTTGAACACAAACATGCACAAAAAAAACCACAAAAGGATTAAAAAGGATAACTGAAGCCATTTTCTTTGAACGCTTATGAAAAAATTCAAATTGTTTAAAAAATTAATATTTTAATTTTTAAGAATGTAAATTCATAAGATTACACGCGCAATAATATGGAATATACACTTCAGACTCTTAAAATATTTTAGCCGTAGGTTAACTTTTAGGTTAATGATAAATTTTTTTGACAATCCCCTCCCCCCACAGATTATTTAAAAATTTTATTCAGGACAAGTGAATATGCTCCAAAAATATCGGAATTTTCGATATGGCTGTCTAAAAATGTTTTTATTGTTAAACATTGATTTCTCCTCTTTTTTTCTAAACAGACAAATTTTTTTAGTGATTGTTGCCACCTTGATCATCTCTGTTTGCATCATAAAATTGATTTCTTGTTTGTTAAAACGTTCTCGATTTCATCAGGTATATACTCTAGTTTTCGTCGACACATTGCCATCTTGAATTATCGTAAATTCACAAGCTTTCGGTAAAATATTTGCTAGGGCGCTTCTACTTAAGGTGTAAGACGAAAATTAATACTCTTTGCTTCCAATATGTAGCCCTATCTCCCTACAAAACTTTACAGACTGGCGTGCATAAACAGCTTTACCACATTTGATGCTAAAAACACAATTCTTATATATACGTCCATACCACCTTAGACACCTCACTGACGTATATATACTATTTTATCACTGAAAGGGTTAAATAAGAAGCTGAACATTTCATTACAATATCATTTAAAAAATTATTGTTTATAAATTAAAATATTTGTTGGAAATATTGTGCAGCAAAGCAAAAGTGATCTGCTTTCTGAAAGTCAGTTTCCATTCGCAGAACATTTAACAACATTAACGGTACAGAAAGGAAAAGGAAAAAAAATTTAAAGGGCCATAGGATTTTCAAAAACATTTTTAAAAATTAATGTACATCATTAAGAACGTTTTAAAGCAAACCTCGTTGAAATCTGACAAAAATTACGCTCTCAGCATTTAAAAATGTGTCAAAAATACTTGAAATATGTAAAGAAACAGAACTTTCGTTATTCTGTTTGGAATGTTTTGATTTTTTATTTGTTTCATCAGTATCTCGCACTTAGAATTAACAAGAGGTCTGTTGGCGACTCACCTCGTACTTTTAAATCCTGCTCAAGTGAAGTTAACAACTCAATTTTACAGCTTAGAATTACTGACCAAAAATATCAGCATCTTACAAAACAACAATTGATATTGGTCTGAAATGAATCAATATTGATATATGATGATAAACTAGCTAATCACCTAGATATTATGAAAAATCTGGGTTTTAAAATAAATATTTTTCTGTTATTTCTGATTTTCAGGCATAAATAACGAGAGGGGAAATTGTCTATAACTCTCACAAAAACGGCTTCTACGTCACTGAGAATGAGAAACAAAATAGGCAGGAACACTTTATGAAAAAAGAAGCCTCAATATATGAAATGGATACATTTTAAATGTAAAAAGATTTATTTTAATGGAAAAAAAATAATTAAATCTTTAAACTTGATTTTCTCAGTTTCTGAATTTTCTACTTTCTTACAAAATTTAAAGAAAGCTTTGGTTTCAGAGCTACGATATTTTATATGTAAAATGTACTTGTAGATCTGCATTCTGTATGCCTCAGTTTTTGGGATTGGATCAGTAGAATTTATTTTGTAATGTGATAAATTCTAAAAAAAAAAGATTGATTTTAAATCTTTTAATTTTAAAAAAATGCTAAAATATGATTTAAATTTAAAATCGGAGGTATGAAGAATACAGGCATTCTTAAGCTTTTATTTTATATAAAAACACAGGATCTACCTTTAGTCTTCCCAAAGTTACTTTGTGTGTTACAGAAGGAGAGCTATTTAGTTTTTACTATTTTTGTATCCACATTTGTTATGCTATTTAAAAAATTATAATAATTTTACAGCAAAATTTTTTCTTTTATTTTAAGCTTTGTACTTTTCTGCACGAACTGCAAGAAACTCATATTAAAAGAAGAATTTACTGGTTAGTGAGGAATCGGAAAAAAGTACGTCAAAATGTGCAATATAAAGATCCGCAAGGTACTATTCCCCCTTAAGTCGACTTTCTCCAACCGTGATTTTTTAAAAGTATGTAAATGATTGTTTATTCCATTTAGTGCAAGAATTAGAATATATATATAATTTTTTTAAAGAATATTATTACGCCGCGATAGAAGTGAAACTGCTTTGGCGACGTTGGCCGTAAATGCAGGTATAGATCGAATTATATTAAACTGCTGAGTAACTTACTTTAATCCAATAAAATTCAAACTTCATTTTATGAAAATAAAATTTTTATTCAATTTTCTGCATCATTATTTTCCAAGAAAGACGCAATAGGTGTGTGGTAACTGAAGTAGGATATAAAAATCCTCGATTGTAGTCAATCAAGAAAATGTGAGAAAACGCACCA
This sequence comes from Trichonephila clavata, assembly GCA_019973975.1. Taxonomy (NCBI): domain Eukaryota; kingdom Metazoa; phylum Arthropoda; class Arachnida; order Araneae; family Nephilidae; genus Trichonephila; species Trichonephila clavata. The sequence continues at coordinate 13,818 of BMAO01017398.1, forward strand.
ATCGTGTGGTTCCGTAAATTATTTTTCCTTCTCTAGAATCAGTATTCATTGTCAAATTCAGTGTCCGTTTCAAGAATTCAATGAGTGGCTTTGCTTTTTCTGAAACAAAATTAACATTAAAGTCTCCAGTTAAAATAATCGGCTTTTAATCATCATCGGATCCAATGATTGCAGCAGCCTCTGATGTGTACAGCACTAAAACTTATTGGATAAAGATGATAAAAGCTGCGACCGAACTACCTGGTGATAAATAGACTTTCGCCAGGAATTGCTGCTAGTTCTGCTTTTCTTTTTTCCCACGAAACTCTTTTCCTCTTTTTGCATTTGTTCTAGGCTATCTGACCAGAATTTATTTTGATTCAACGGAAATAAAAATTAATAATATAAACTTTCGCATGAAGTCACTGTGTTTGCTTACAAGACGCTATCCGTAGCGATTCTGGCGCGAACGTCAGTGACATATACACAATGACCCAGATACTCCCGTAACGGAAAGAGCCATATAAAGGTAATATTTTGTGTGCGTTTATTCGTTGTGAACGGCACGTTTATTACATAACAAGATATCAATCATTGGCATGGCCAAGTAATTTTAGCACGTTTTACACATGTATTTTACAATAATGCAACTGATGAACTTTTTACAGAAAGTAATACTGTACTTAAAAATGATTAAATTTAAATATGATTCGGCTCATCTAGGGCACAAATGCGACCCAATGCCGAAAACCCGAGGTCATTTGGTTGCTTATTGGCGGAGAAAAAGGTACGACAAAATATGGAACAAAGACTAAGACGAAATTTGCGTCCTAATAGCGTTTTTGTTCCACTACGTGAAAAACGCGCTAAAAACTACGAAAATACGCCACATGAGTTCGTTAAGAGAGTAGCTTAATGTCACCAATACCTAAGCGCCTTTCGTCCATAGCAGCAAGAGCACGGCTCCCCCTTAGCAATCGTTTAACTTTTTCACGGATATGACGCGTCACGGGGTGTACCCTCCCCCTTCCCGCTCTCTTTTCCTCCCGCTCGCTATTTCCTCACCATGGCGACGTTTCGGCGGGATGGGGGAAACTACTTCCGCTTGCTTTTTCACTGTTGCACAAAACTGGGTAAATTTTCTATTCAATCCCGTCCGCAAAGAAGTTTCACTACAAAAATGATGGTCCTAATGAAATCCCCTAGGGGTTAGTAAAAGGAACCGTACAGATCCGTCACAAATCAAGAAAGAATTACTTTTTTAAAAAAGCATTCTCCTTTTATGAAAATATTTTCTGTTATAATAATTGTTCCCTATATATTGCTAAAACTTATGTATATAAAGAGCCTAAATTATTATTCGTGACAAATTCTCATTATTTTTAGTTATACGATCAATCTGAATAGTAACCAGGTGTGTTTTGTTGAAGTTTAGCTACAGTGATATATTAAACAATGAATAGCTTCACTTATAACTTATATGTTTGAAAAATCCTGGTTTGAGTTCTGTCTTAGCTATATTTAAGCAAAATATTATTATAATAGAAGCAATTTTTATAAAAAAAAATTTTGAAAAAATGCATTTTTTACCTCCATTTTTTGTCAAAAAAATATTTAAAAAATTGTTTTTATTCCAAAATTTTTGAACAATTTTACATTTATTTTCCAACTCAATTCAAGATAAATAACTCTTTACTTTCAAAATCAATTTAATATTATCTGAATATAAAACAAATTTTCACCGTTACTATCTCAAAAAACTGTTTTTGAAAAAAGGCACTGTGTAGCCTTAAAATGTTACAGTTTCAAACCAGTAACATTGGAAACAACTATCCCCACAATCAATTTCTTTTGAAAATAAGAAAATTTTCTTAAGAATGCAATTTTTTTGAAAAATATCTTGTTTTTTTAGCAGGAATTGCAAAGTTTTAATTAATGAAAGTACACAAAAGATAGAGCAAATACCAATAAAAAAATAAAGGGTAAGATAAGAGTTATATTCAAATTTACATGGATAGATAAGATATACTACAGATATCTCCAGTACATATAAATAGTTAATAGGAACAACATGTAAAAAAAAAGTCACAAAATATTTTTGTAAAATTTGAATTTGTTATTCGTTATCGGCGATGGACCGAGTAATTTCTTACCATTATCAACCGACACCTATTCTCCTAAATTCCAAACCCCGCCAAAACGACAGGACAGAGCCTCAGCAGATTTATCGTGCAGTAGTCCTCGTACACGAGTTTTCTGTGGTACAAGGCGTCGAACCCGCGTCGACAATGCTACCAACAATATGAAGACCATTATTTATGGATTATCACGGCCACTTGAAATAACCCTACGGACTATAATCTACATTTACCAAATTTTCAAATGTCCTGATAAAATACGCGAGTTTCAAATAATATTTCAAACAGAGAAAAATAGGAAATTTATATCTTATGCTAGAGGTTTTCCCCTATCCCAAATCACACTCCCCACTATATCAAATTTTTAATTAACAAAACCATTTAAATAAAAGCATGGTACTAATTATAGGTATAAAAATATTATATTTAAATTGTTACAGTACTGTCAACTTAAAGCAACGATTCTAAACCTTGGAATTCATTCATTTCATTATGAAGTTAAAATCGAAATATGAAGCACAAGCAATACATATAATAAATAAAAGCATTTAATATTTAAATTAAAAACTTACATCTCTCATTTAGCTTTTTTCATTCAATATTTTCCAGCGGCAGCGAGAGATGCTCCACAGAAACTCAGTTTAAATGACTTCTTGATAAACAATGTTGGCTTCATTCATTATTTAAAGTTGTTTGTTGATATTCGAGTTCTGGAAGAATTAGATTCAACAAAGGCTGTTATCTACTTTGTTGATTGTTAACGTATTATGTGTTTTCGGGCTGACAACGTTTTTATATAACATTCATTTATTCTTTGTTGGTATTGCCTTTATATGCAATACTAAGATCACTGATACCAGTCCACACAATTTTAAATCAGTCTAGCCATGAGGAAGGTACTTGAACACGTATATCAAATCACCACTTGAGTACTTCAAAATTATCCTCAACATGGCTGTTATCATTAGAGGAACAAGGACTTGAGTGAGTGAATATTAACGTCGCACTGGTTGGTCATCTACACGAGGACATTTGGCAACGGATTTCGTCATTTTGAACCATGGTGAAATGACAAGGGCTTGAGAGAGTGAATATTAACGTCACACTTTTCAGCTACACAAGGGCTTTTGTAGACGCACCTCGTCATTTTGAACCATGGTCAAGTGACGAGGACGACACCTGAGCTCACACCACTGTCTCCTAAAACCTCACCACACCAACGGGAGGACGTTTGAGCCTCGACTAATTTAATGTGTGCATCGCGCCACTACACGGCGTGTCTTTAGTGGTACTGGGATCGAATTCATGACATGTCTGCCATGATCCGATACCTGGACCACTTGGCTACCACAGCCACAGAGCTTGAGAGAGAGAAAGAGGGAGAGTTACATTAACATGCACTATAAGGCTGAACGAGTGGTCGTGGTAGCCTAGTGGCCAAGGTAACGAACTCGTGGCAGACATGTCATGAGTTCGAGCCCCGTGCCGCTGGACCCACCGTGTACGGGAGCAATGTACGTTAAATCTGTCGTGAGCTCGAACGTCTTCTTGTTGGAGAGGTGTGGTAATTAAGAGAGGGATGAGAATTCAGGTGTCGTCTACGTCACTTGACCATGGTTCAAAATGACGAGGTCCGTCGCCAAAAACCCTCGTGTAGCTGAACATTGCGACGTCAGTATTCACTCTCTCTCATAAGACTGCACGAGGGCTATTGGTGACGGACCTCATAATTTTGAACTCTGGTCAAGTGACGAGGACGACACCTGAATCATCCCTCTCAAAGAACTTCCACACCACATAAAGGGAGGATGTTTGAGACTCAACAGATTAAACATTTATCAGCCCTATCCGCCCGGTGGGTCTTCAGTGGGCTAGGCTCGAACTCATGACAAGCCAACCACGGGATTTTGACCACTAGAATCATTTCCGTACTGAAGTAACGCCAGCCACTAGTTTAGCTGATAGATGGATTTCTATAATTCTTTTTTTTTTTTTTGATTTTTATTAGCTTTACTTTAACACTTGAGAAAATTTATTAGTGACAAGAACGAATTCGTATACCTTTCTCCAATTTCATCTTCCTTTCTTGATATATCTTCTTAAAAAGGAAACATTGTTGCTGTTGTTTCTATGCAACCAACATAACGAATTTATCGTAACTGAACATTTTGTTCGTTCATTCGGGGTTACTCGTTATATCGGGGTCCAAACAAAATACAAATTTTTTGTTCGTACTTTTTAGAAATTAATAATAATCAATTACGCACAAAGTATATTGTTACGTAGATCGGGGTTCGAGGATTTTATGCAAAATCAGTTGCAAACAACAAGAAAGTTCTTTAACAGCGATGATAATTTATTGCCGAAAATCAATCCTTGAAACACAGCATTCAACAGCAAAATTCGCAGAATGAATATCAGAAGGATTTCACTCCTTCAATAGCACTTAGACATAATTATCAGTATCTAAAAATACACGTATATATAAGCTTATTCACGATCAAGGCAAGTTCACTAATCGCTAGTCAAAACCAGACTCGCTACTCACTGGTGGAAATTAGAGTGACTGTTCGAAACTTCTGGAAAGATGCGCTCGCGTCATAGATCGTGAAATTAGTAGATTTCTCTACTAATTTCTAGAAGAATCCAGAGGGTCCCGAACTCGTCAATTTGGTCACTAATGTTGCCAACTTGGTCGCCCAAAATGATGCCAACTTGGCTCTATCGCCAAGTTCCCATTGAATCGCCATTTTCACGTAAGGTACGGCGTTGCTTATGAATATTACAATTTTAACATGAAATAAATATAGCATAGAGTAATATAAAGGCATTGCACATCCAAATACAAATTATTTACATTATTTTATACAAAATTCGTAACAATATCTATAGTTAGAAATTACACAGTTTTTATTCGGCAACTAAAAGCACTTCTAGAGAATAAATAAGCACCATTTAATTGGAAATTTTAAAATGCTAATAGATATTTTTGATTTCTTGGTTTCTTCTTTCTTACTGAACTCGAAAGAGCTCTTTTTCAACTTCATGCAGAGAAGAAAATACCGCGTCTTTTACATCCCGCTGCTTGAGGTTTGTTTTCCCAGTTCCCAAACAATGCAAAGAATTAGAAAATGGAACAGTTTTGATAGTTTCATTATCAATTTCGGTGTCAGAATCTCCCTTCTACCGACTCCGACAAATCAATTTCCTTAACTTCAGTTGCACAGGTAGGCAGTCCGTCATCAAATATAACATAATAAAAATCTTAAGACATCCCTTGCATGGAGTGGGTTGATAAGAAAGGGATTTCCTGTCCTATTCAAAACTCTCCCGATAGGTTACATTCATGACTCTTTTGTACCTGTTAAGTCTGATAATGGTCTGCACCTTTTCCCTTCAAAATGTGCTGCCTACTGATGGGAGGCTGGTATGGGATGGTCTTTTTGTAATTGTATGTTCCCCCTGTTTACAGGATATTGTTGAAATCCTTTAGACTGGGGTGCAGTTCCCGGAACTCAGGGGTGATTAGCCTCATACATTTATTTAAAATTGTAACTTTGCACCTTAGGGCTGACCAATAGGAAATGTTGTCAAAGAGTACGCGGAAGAATAACTGGAGTGATGTGTCCTCCCTTAAAAGGCGCCGCGCGACAGTTTTAGAGACCTTTTTCTCTCTCTTTCTTTTAGACCCCTCCACCTATTAAAAGATCCAGGAGAATTCTCCTGGATTCTTATAATCCCCCCTAGCAATCAGCCTACTCACTTACCGGTGGTGAGTGACCTTAGCTAATTTTTATTTTAATTTTTTTCTAGTTCAATTCTCTTGCATTTCCCACACAGGCTAGCTTCTCTAGATCCCACCCATTTCTCTAGTTCCAACGTTTCAGTGCAACCAATCGAGTGCCTACTCACAAAGACCCATCAGCCAATGGCAGCCAAGCCACTCAATAGAACTCAAGGTCATATATATATATCTTGCCTACTCGGATCTTTCCGAAACAGTTCCTATAGCCACGCCTCCGTGCTTCGTACACCCAACCAATCAGAAACTACTCTATAACCAAGGCCCCCCAACATCAGGTCACAATCAACGATCCAGATATGTGATGGAGGAACGCTTCGCGTTCCATTTCCCAGTGACATCCAGCGTCCTTTTCGAGACCTTTTTTTCATTTTTTTTTCAGAACCCCAAATGTTGTGAAACATCTGCAGTTAGAGAACACGCAGCCACCACCCATTCCACAGCCTCTGTTTCAGATAAGCGCCATGTTTCTTAATTCTTATTCTGGTTTAATTTAATTCTTAAATTTGTAATGTTAACGTTTAAACTTGTAACTAATAAACTAAATTATTTAAAATACACAGAATGGAGATTAATTGTGTAGCGTTATCTTTGAATTTAATTGGACTAGAGTAACTCACTGCGTGATGTGGACTAGAAGTTCAATAGACGAATCTGGGTATTATGAAAGTTAACTTAAGGGGGTCACTTCACGCAGCCTTTTCCCTATCTCCGTAATGTTAAAAATGACCAAATTTAAGGAACATTTTTGAAAAATTGACAAGTTGTACAGTCATGAATTTTTTTGTGTAGATTTATTGTATTGTTTTTATTATTTTAATGAGAGCATTTTTCAAAAAATTCATATGTGGAGTAACACGTCAAAATTATTAAAACGATAAAAATTCTTGTACATTTTAATCCATAAAATTTTTTTGAATAATTTTTTTGACAAAATCTCTAATTAAAATATTTATTTGTATAGTGTTAACATATGTGCAAAGTTTCAAAGCTATAAATTAAGTAGATTTTTCAAAAATGTTCCTTTTGTGTTGAAATTTACACTTTTTGAGAAATAGTGATTTAAAGTAAAAATTTACTATTAACTAATACGTACCAGAACCACAACTTGGATTTCTGGTATCATATGCAAGATCATCTTCTTGTCTACAATTTAATTGTTTGTTTTTAGTTCTAGCTTCTTTGGTTCATTGTAAAACTGCCTATTTTGCTTTCTTAATATGCGCATGATCTACTTCTTCCAACGCTCGACATTTGTAAAATCCAGAGTTTGAATGTTTAATACATCTAAAACTTTTAATTTGGTAATGAAACCTTGATTATATAAAAATGTAGCTTCAAATACTATAGTTTTTAAAGTTCCTAATTGTATAAATAAAGTTTTTGGAACTATAAATCAAATACAATTTAAGGTTTCATTGAAATTTTAAGTTTTACCGTTAAAGCACGTAAAAAAGAGTTCACGACTAGAGAAATCTCTAAATACTTTTTTAATGCAATTGCTAATTGCAATAGGTGAGTTGTGTTAAGCATATATGTGTCACCTTTTAGTATGAACCTATTATATTCACACCACGAATCACCTCCCGTGGGGCATAAGCCGTGTCGTATTTTCAAATCTGTGGAGAGTTTATGAAAAAAATATAGCCCAAATAGTTTGCATCATGACTGACAAGTTTTCTGAGTTGCTTCAAATAGCCACACGAAACATAGTATCTTTACAATTTGTCTATTACTGCATCTGTTAATCTATAACGACCTCCTAGAGATTTTTTGTCCACAAGATTTTTGCCTTTAAATTTTGATTTTAATGCCCTGTCATGTCTCCATCCTTTTCTCAACATGACCAACACATTCTAATGTTTTAATGTTGACATCTTTCTAAGGTTAAGATTCTAAAACTGCTTTGTATGCTTTAAAGTCCTCATCACCCAAATATTTTGTCGCAATTAGTAAATCGTAATTTGTGTCGTGCCTCTGAGCAATGGAAAATACAAAGTGCACCTTCAACTTTCATCCCCCTACTACTTCCGAAGTAATCTGCCGAACACTCAATGTTATGTACATTGTCGTTAAAATTACTTGAGTATTTCCTCTATAGTTTTTCGGCATCAACAACTTTCCCAGTGTTCACACTAACTGCTGTAATACCATTCAGAGAAACATGACCCCTTTTTTGCCACATGCCATAGACAAACACCGGTACAATAGGACTTGCATTATTAAATGATATCATTTCGACAGCAGTTATATATATAATACCATAGACTGGCTACTTTCTGTGTCGTGTTATTTAATGCCATGCATGAACTCGTAAAACCACTTTGGTGGACGTGACAATTCATAACTAAACAAAATATTTTCGCAGTTGCTTCTCTTTTCCAATAAAAATAATAGCATATAATAGTACCCAGTGTTTACTTCATATAATTTTGTATCTTTTTAAAAGCTTTTATTTAACTTACAATGTATGTATGTATGTAATTTGTTCGGGTGGAATCTTGCAACTCAAATTTTGAAGCTGATATCTTCCTCCCATTGAGCTGAAATTTTGTATACACGTGTAGTTTGGATGACAATGCATGTTTTGACCATTTATATTCCGATATTGCAATTAATTAAAAAGATATTAATTAAAAACGTTTAACTAGTTTTGGGCGCCAACTTGGATATATTTGCATTGTTGTAATAATTTTATTGTTACAACAATGACAAAAGTTGGCGTCGAAAATCGGTTTTCAGCCAAACTGGAATTTCATGACGTTGCGCTATTGACAGTATTAATTAAATTTGTCTAAAAAATAATTACATTTCTACAACGTAAAAATAATCTAATTTCTACAACGTATGTAATTTTTTTACAAATTTCTATCTATTTTCTTGGATTTAAATTCAAAACAAAAAAGTAGAGCTATTTTTCAAGTAGATTGGTACATTGTATACCTTTCTCAACACTGCCAAGTTAAACTGAGATGGAGTATTGAAGAAATTCTTTAAATAATTTATCTAACTTTAATCTATGAAACTCAGACAAAATATAATTACAGAATCGGAAAGATCATTTTTTTATGTATCTTACCCATCAAAAGGAATCCGCTAGGAAAACAATAAGAGAAAAATATTATCTAGAAATGCAATATATTTTCGATTAAAAAAAATAATTTTATAATAAAATAAAGGAATTTTTTAAAGAAATTTTCTAATTTTAAGCCTACAAGTAATTTAAATACACCTCATTTTATCACCAGTAATCTAAACACACACTACGACATGTGTCCTTAAATTTAATTACAAATAGAATCTGTTAATTGTATTTGAATTTAATTATTGATTTTTTCAAAATCAAGTTTCTAAAGATGATCTGAGCAATTTAAAAAAAAATAATAGATTCTTACGTAGAAGATATTCAATGTGCAGCAAAAAATTATCCTTATTTGATAAAACTTTCTTTTTTGATTACAAAATGCGTTTTGAGTCTTAAGCATTTTATTGATTAATACAAATATTTAAATGCCTTTTGAAGTTTTTTAATAAACAACTAAAATTTTCTTCTAATATGTTAGAGAAATATATCCCTTATCTTCAAAATATTTCAAATAAATAATATATTCTTTTTCAAAAAAAGTCAAAATTTTAATTAAACATTTAATAACTTTGTCATTTATGAAGATAATCTCACTAAACCTTTTTTTTTTTCGTGTGTAGAACAATGTTACCCAAAATCTGCACGAAGATTGAAAAAATTGCTTAAAAATTACGGATTTAAAAAAATTGTGTTTTTAGTCTAATACCATTTTGCGAGAATTAATTCAGCTAAACCAGGGATGGCGAACCAGCGTTCAATGAGTTGAACAGGCTGAGAAACCTGTCCAGAGATAACTAAAAAGTAAAAAATAAATTAAATGTAAAAAAACTTTTTTAAGAACAAGCTTTTATTTAAACGCGCTAAAAAGAATAAAATAAACTTTTCCTTTAAAACTTTTTTTACTATCAACTTATAACGTCATTACACAATTTATATGTTATAAAAGCTTGTCGCGAGATATACCTGTGTAGATAAACAAGTAAAATAAATAACTTGACCTGATTGTTTTTGGTTTTTAAAAATTCAAACTAAGTAAATATGAGTACTTAAATATTGCGACAAGCTTTTATATCATATAAATTGTGTAATGACGTTATAAGTTGATAGTAAAAAAAGTTTTAAAGGAAAAGTTTATTTTATTCTTTTTAGCGCGTTTAAATAAAAGCTTGTTCTTAAAAAAGTTTTTTTACATTTAATTTATTTTTTATTTGATTAACTACTGTTTTAATAAACCTGGTATTCAGAAATGTTTGAATAACATCACAAAAGTCACAACATGTCAACAACTTTAGAACCAAACTTTGGATTTGGCGACCAAAATTTATGTGAATACCTTGTTTTTTACATTTTATTTATAATAAATGTGGTTTCAAAGCACAAGAAAACAGTAGAATGTTCATTATTTCAAAAAAAACTTTCAAATGAATCTAAAAGGAAACATACTCTTTATTTGACTTACCTAAGCTTTTAAAGTTGAATTATTCATGTATAATTTGAATTCATTATTCTGACTTATGACGCATTTAATTTCTGGAAAGTTTGGGGTTTTGTACCTTTGTACGTTTTTAAACGTTTTATTATTAAACATAAACATGTTAAAAAAGGTTTTGATAGAAACAATGTTTCCAATAGCAGAAATTCGTAAAATATTTGAAGAGGTAAAAAACAACACGCGAGATTCCAGAAAGTAAACAAACAGCTACAATTATTCACTTCACTTCTTTCATGAACAAGTTACGGATCAAAATAAATCCTTTTAATCAATTTAAAATATTTGATGAGGCTGAAAAGTAGCAAGTGTCTTTTGTTTTGAAATGAAAGGGGCGTGGCAATCAGCTGGTTTTGGGTTTGACGGATGTAAACAAATTTTTAAAAAAATATTAAAAATACTTCTAATTCAACTAGAACAAAAATTTAAATTGCAGTAGAAAGAGAAAGAGTGGTATTTTATTTTTCAATCAGAATTGAAAAATCGATTTTTGGATCGACTTTTGTGAAGTGACCCCCTTAAATGAACTTAAGGGTAGTTAACGGAGGGGTGTGTGTGTGTGAGTGAGGGAATATTAACGTCCCACTGTTCAGCTACACGAGGGTTTTTGGGGACGGTCCGCGTAATTTTGAACCATGGTCAAGTGACGCGGACGACACCTGAGCTGGCACCCTTCTCCTAACTACCACACCACACCAACGGGAGGACGTTTCAGCTCACGACAGATTTTACGTGCATTACGCCCCTACACGGCGGGTCTTCAGTGGTACTGGGATCGAACTCATGACATGCTAGCCACGATCCGATGCCTAGACCACTCGGCTACCGCGGCAGGGTAGTTAACGGGAGCGTCACATCACTACAAAAAAGAAATTCTGTTCCGGACAAAAAGAATTAAGAAAAAATCAGCTGTTGAATAAATCATTCGAGGTTTATTATTCGTTACATATTATTCGTTCGTTCGTTTATTGTCTTCATTTTAATTGAGGAAAGATAATAGTTCGTTAAATCCGAAATTTATTAAATAATTGTTCCGACTGTAATTTCTCTGCATATATTAGTTAACTGTGTTAGAGTTTTGATCATATTCCTTTGGTTTAACAGTTGTTTTAAGCTATCCTGTAGCAACACACATTGAGGGACCACTTTATCATGACCGTCGGACAGTTCTATGAGCCTTTGCTGCACAATATTGCCACTAGGTAAGCTAGAATGGTGTAAAAAAGAATATCGAGGAATGCTAAAGGTACTCTTGTATGTTTTCTACAGAAAGCAAGGGAAAACACTTCTATCAAATTCGCTCAGGCACCCAAGAATTGAAAGACAGACAAAAGAAACGTGGTCTGATAAATTACGTTTTGAGTTTCTATCATGCAGATGAGTGAGAGCTTGACGGAGTGAGTGAAGATTAACGTCGCACTGTTTCAGCTACACGAGGGCTTTTGGTGACGGACCTCGTCATTTTGAACCATGGTCTAGTGACGAGGACGACTGCTGAGCTGACACTCCCCTCCTAACTACCACACCAACGGGAAGACGTTTGAGCTCTCGACAGATTTAACGTGCATCGCTTCCCTACACGGTGGGTCTTTAGTGGTACTGGGATCGAACTCATGACATGACAACCATGATCCGATACCTTGACCACTTGGTTACCGCGGCCACGAGAGCTTGACGGAAACAGCATGGATGAGTGAACAAGTATTTATAAACGTCGCACTTCAAAGTAACACGAGTGCTATTATTGACACACCTCGTCATTTTGAACCACAGTTAAGTGACGAGGATGACACCTGGATTGTACTTAAATACTGAAAACTAGAATACTGCACCTTTAGATTCTACAATTTTTTTAAAACTTTTCATGACCTATTGGGAAGGATTGCACGAAATTTCGGATTTAGGAAATTTATGACATTTGTTTGATTTCATTTTCATCAAACCAATGCCCTCTAAAGTAGTTCAAAGTCCTTGTAGTTCTGAGTCTCGGCTAAATGACCAAACTTCCGCACCACGTGAGTGAATGAATATTAATGTATTACTCATTAACGACTCGAAGGCTTTTTGCAATGGACCTCTGACCCTGGTCAAGTGACAAGGACGACACCACATCACACCAATGGCAGGATGTTTGAGCTTTGACAGATTTAATGGTCATCGTTTCTCCACACGGCAGGTTTTCAATCGTACTAGGCTCTAACTCATGACATGCCGGCCACGAGTCTCTTACCTTGACCACTAGGCTACCGCGGCCTCCACACCTTGTTCAATATGACGATTAGCCGCTCATCCGGTATAGTGGTTAGTGACGCAGTCAGCGGACTGCTGTGCCGTAGGAACTGGGTTCAAATCCCGGAGTAGGCATGGATTTTTGTGTTGTAATCCTTTCTTCCTTGTGTTGTAAGTCCTCGTGTGATAAGTTGTGTGGTGCAAGGGGTTTATAAATGTTCTCAATAAAAAAATATGACGATTAAAATGACGATCGTGA
>BMAO01017399.1:0-25154 GCA_019973975.1 Trichonephila clavata
AATAATCAATTTTGGAATGCTTGAAACATTTAAGAAAAATACACCTTTTACAACGAACACTTTTATCACTAAAGGTTATTCATTAGTTGTTTCCAAATAAAAAATAATCATTTTTTAGCTTTCTAATTCTGTTGCTTATTATTTATAAGTTGAGCGACCATAAGTAGCATAATTTTAGTAAAATATATACTATTTAATATTTAGTTTGAGAACGGATTTCCTTCGATTAAAATTTACATGTGTAAAACTGATACGCAATATTTAATGGTGATTAAAAAACAAGCTTAAAAACAAACAATTCTTACTTAGGTAATGAAAAAAGCAAAAGTTTTATTAAAGCATCTTTTAGATATTTAATGTATGTCTCATGAAATCAGCTCCCGAAGAAAATATAATAAAGTATATATTATGGAACATTTTATGGAACAAATTAAATAATATAATTTTATGTTCAATCCTGTGTTGATATGAGATTGAAATGGTAATAGATTTTAATATTTGATGTCGTATGATATTTCAAGTGAGAAATGCTGTATAATTTAAGGGAAGGATTATAAACTTATGAAGTTACTCTTTATTTCAATTAAAGCTGTCTTCGTTTGATGTTAAAGAATGGGACTCAATTTTGGAATGTTTTTCTTTTTCAATTGTAAAAATACTCCAACATATTAATATTATATTTGGCTTCGCTATCTTATAGAAAACAGTATATTTTATTATATTTTCAGCTGAGTTGGCACACTTTTTTTTCTGGCATAAAATATGTTCTGCATTTTTCTGCTATACCGTAATGCTAAATGATCTATCTCTTTACATGTTGAAAGGAAAGTTTAATTATTTACATATCTTATGATTTTAAAAATATTACATTATGAACATATATATAATATATATATATATATATATATATATATATACAGTCGACTCTCGATAATTTGAAGTTAGAGGGACCAATGAAAACTTCGAATTATCAAGAGAGTAGAAAAAAAATCCCCAAATACTCGAAGATAGTTTTTTTTCCTAACACATTTAAAATTTGAAACTATGTAATAAAACAACAATTGCATGTATGTATAAAATTATTTTAAAGTTATTTTTAAAACGTACATATAAATATTATATAGAAGTTAAAAGACAACAGGTGTGGTTGGTCTATCGCCCACTTGAAGAAGGAAGGCAATAAGTTTTCGCCTGATGAACCGGAAAACATTAAGAAGGGGTAGCAGACAGATGGTCATTAAAGGGCTACGATACAGAGGAGACACGCAGAGACAATACAAAACAAAATTTGTAATCGCCAAACTATTTTCTATAGGATGTACATGATAGTGAGTGTTCGAATTGTCGAGAGTTTTATAAGATAACTTCGAATTATTGCGTGTTGTAGAGTGGTTAGCCACAGATTTTACTTCGAATTATTGAGTGTACCCAAACGTATTGTTTTAGTTCGAATTATCAAGAGTTTTTCAAGGGACTGAGCCTATACTTCGAATTATCGCGAGGTTCGTATTATCGAAGGTTTGAATTATCGAGAGTCGACTGTATATATATATATATGAATTACAACGTTGCAAGTTTTCAGGAAAATTGAGACATTTTCATTCTAAAAATGAGTTCCACGTTTAGTTCAGGCTTTTTTTTATTTGGCTAAGATAACGTCAAATCCAAAACATAAAGGAATAATAAAATGAATATAAAAAAGTAACATGAACGAAAAAAGTACTTACAGTAAACAAAGCTTAATGATAAATAATACTGTTTGATAATTAATCAAATGGTGTTGTTATATATGCAGTGACTTTTTGATTACATATATTACCTTACACATTCATTCAATTATAAGCAGTTACCACTTAAGAAATAAATTATTTCTTACATTTTAATTGAAGTACAGAGCAAACACACAAACCAATAAGTTCTGACAACTTTTCAACTTTCAACAACTTTTAAAACCCAGTAACCTAACAATTAATGGAATTTGCAAAAGTGCAAAGCTCTGCATGCTTCGCTATTTTTTGATTTCTAAGAGAAATCTCAGCAAATGGTTCGCACATCATCTAATTAGTTTAAATAGGTACTTTAACTTCTTAATTTTGGTTCTGCGATTGAAAAAAAAGCGTGAATACTGCAATTACACGATAGTAGAATTTTTTTAAAGAGCAAATAAAAGCACTTGTGGAGGAGCAACTTAAGATTTAATTAGCGATGAGCTTAAATCACAATTTCAGTTTAGTCTTCGGTAATTTAGAGGATAAGAGATCAATCTTTAACGAATCTAAATTACACTAAGCTATAATTAGCTTATTAAAGCTACTAATTACGAAAAGTTTCAATGAGTGTTTAATGAATCTATCAACATATAGGAGGCACTATGAAAGTAGAATTCCCAACTAATTGGTGAGATTTTTAAACTTTATCAAAACTAACAGGCGGGTTTCATCGAGCAATTAAAAATCAATCGAGATAGAAAATTCTTATATTTACGGAAGATAGGAATAATTAATTCCAAAATTAACCAAGCAATACGTGCTGTTTGCTTAATCAACAAATATTTATTGGCTTATTAAGGGGACACAGTATGATTCAGTTGACAAAAATTGGTAAAAATTCAAATAAAAATTCTATGTTAGCCCAAATTATTCTTTTTATAATTTTCTATAATCTCTCAAAATTTGAAATCTATAAGTTAAAAAGACAGTGTTATGATAATTTTTATGTTCGTTTTTATTCTCATCCCAATGGCAAATAAGAACTTTAAGCGGATTGATTCCAGATCCATTTATCTTCATTTCAAATGTTAAGGCTTTTCATGGTATTGTAACAAATGCTTTGAAATTTTTTTTACCTATATTTTAATTAGTACTTGTAACAAAAGTTGGTATGGATTTTTGAATCAAAGCAATAATTATTTTAAAAAATTAGTTGAATTTTGAATTTACACACTTTTTAATGGATTCTCAATAAGCATTCAGAAAAAAAAGGTATTTTACGAATATCAGTCATGTTAGCCAAACTCCCATACCAACAAGGTTTAACTTTGATAGCAAATAAATATAATATTTAAAAATTTAATCATTTAAATATAATATTTAATATATAGATGAAATGATACAAATTTGTCTTAGGCAATTATGTGGGGGGGGGGATCAATTTGCTGCAGTTGTAGAAATGATGAGGAGGTTTTTGATGTGTAACATCTTTCCTCTCGGTTGCTGGATATTTGCGGAAGTGATTTCGTGAAAAGGGACGGAAGTGTGTAACAGGAAACTGTGGAAGTGGGAGCTATTTAATTTGACCGATGAGCGCACGCGGTGGCGTCGATCAACTAGGCCTGCCACCCCCTTCATAGTTTCTTTCTAATGATGGCCTGCTTTGGGCAGGGGAGGGCTTACACATTAAATTATCAATCCCCATGTTAATGCTATGGTGCCATTTTTTTTTTGATGATATGTCATTGATTTTGGGGGATCGATAGTACTACCTTTTTGGTTAGGAAGTACAAGGACTCGACTCACCCCCCCCCAGGAGCCTTCCCCCTGAACAGAATTTTGCCAATAGCTCGACACCTGAGCCTCTCAGTCCACTCGGACCTAGCTCATTCGATCCCTCTGCCTTCATTGTATATTCTCACCAAATATCCTGCTCATAGGGTCACACATTCCTTGTATTTTATTTCAACGTCTTAACACTTTTAAAACTTTATAAAATCTTCAATATCTTGAAATGTATTTGAGTCTGTACTTTGAGATTTGAACCACAGTTTCCTCTCAGAGAGACCCATCCATTTATCCACTTAGTTATCTTTTGGTAGGCTTAGGGGGCCTCCAGTGCTAAATTATCCTGTCCCCATGTTATTCCAATGGATTTGGGTAAAAGTTTTGCCTCTCTTTGATATTAAACTAGGTGTCTTGATATTTGGAAGTTCGATAGTATTAAGTCATATCCCGAGATATACGAGAAATCTTCCTCCTCAGGTGCTTCCCCTCCCTACAGGACTATTTCCTTTACATCTTGAATCCTAGGCCACCTTGGTCATCTGTACCTGCCTGATTCGATCATCCCTATGAGCTTTCTGCACATATAATTTGATAACAATATAATACTATTCCTCCCCCCCCCCCCCATTTCACGTTTTAAAAATATTTTAAATGTTTAAAATTTTTTTAAATTGTCATCTTTTTATAGATTTTTGAGTCTTTGCTTTGAAACTCGAACCATAGGTTCTCCTCGTCGAGCTACATCTTTTTGTTCAATTTGTTCTATGGTAGTGGGACAGAAGAGGGCTTCGTCGTTAAAATTAAAAGTCCCATGTTAATCCTATGGGGTTTGAAGGTTTGGTTACGTCACGAACTAAGTGAGTTGGTATGATTATACTTGGTGAATTCCCCCTCCCTTTCTTCGCTTAGTTCTGAGTTATCTATGTTAGTTCTCGACACTGATGTCTCCTCCCCTGAGGAGTTAGTTTCGTTATTTCTTTCTGCCTTGCCTCCGCCCCATTTGCACCTACAGGCCCAGGACATGCTGTGTTCTATTTGTCACCTTTTTTTCTACAAACAGGCACGGTTTCCAGTTTCTGGGTGCCCCACTACTATTTTACTTAACTATTTAAAAAATTTTAAATCGCAATAACTCTGCGTTTTTTTCACGTCACATTCGGAATATTCACGGCCCATCCATGTGACCTATCTGACAAGGTCCTCAGTTAGCTACTACACCATATAGTTATCATTAGTCTTCGCTCTTCCACAAATTGAACAAGAATAATTATTTTTGATAAAAAATTGCATTACTCCTTGTACTAATCAAATAAAATTTTCAATAAAGATATAATTATTCCATTGAAAATTATTTCCAATCATACCCAATTCATTTTCTTTTAGGATTTAAGTTAGTACTGCGTATTTACCACGATAACATGTCAGTTGTTACACGTCAAATGCGAATTCTGTAAGGCTTGTTTCTTTTTTCTAAGTTAAGCACTCTCAATTTTTATTTGCGAACAAGAGGTAAAAAGGCGACACGAAAAGTACAGTACAAACACAAATAGGCAAACACGCGCACATGTAAAAAAAAAGAAAACATTCTTTGATCGCTCTAAACATTTTATCTATTTACAATGATGGTCAACCGGAAGGGATTAAAATCACGTGATTACTCGTAAAGACTTTTCTAATTTGTCAAGATGCAAGGGGGACGCAGGATTGCATCCTTCTGACTTTAAAAACGGTAAAAATTTAATTTTTTTAAAGATGTAAGATCGTGCTTAGCTCCAGTTAGGCGAGTAAATTGAAAATTTATTGTAACGTGATGTCTTGGAGGGCTCAAGGTCATTATGTATTCCAATTCCTGGAGACAACGATTAAGTGAATTATTACATACATACCATTTTATTTAGCAGAATTCTTCTCAAATTACTATACTAAGCGTAATCTCTCTATCTCTCTCTCTCTCTCTCTCTATATATATATATATATATATACACACTGCTGCCAACCGTAAATCCAACACCAAGAAAAACAAGAGATAGCACAACAAAATTTATTTTGTAGATAACATGTTGACCAAGTATCAAATGATTAAATTTATAGACTTCTGTGAAGTGGGGTTCCTGCCAGAATCAGTAGCCAGAGTAGCCGCCATTGTTGGAGATCCCCGCTGCCAAACGCCTCGGCATTGATTCAAAGAGACTTTGGATGTGTTCTTGGGGTACAGCAGACCAAGAAGCTTCCGCACGTTTCCAAAGTTGATCTGGTGTGGCAGCTGGGTGTGTAATCTGGGTCAATCGTTGAGCAACCATGGACCACATGTTTTCTATCGGTGAAAGATCTGGAGAGCGAGCCGGGCAGAGAAGTAATTCAATCTGGTGATTGACGAAGAACCTTTGAACAATGCGTGCCACGTGTGGTCGCTCATTATCCTGTTGGAATATGGCTGTGGCCAAGCTCTGAAGGTAAAGGAAGGACAACTGGCTCCAACATCTCGGAGATGTAGCGCTGGCTGATTAAATTACCGGAAATGCGTACTAGAGGAGTGCAAGAGTGATATCCAATACCTCCCCATACCATAATACCCGGTGCAGGACCAGTGTGGCGGTGCATAACGCAGCTGTTTAGCATCCTCTCTCCATGGTGTCTCCAGACTCGAATCCGACCATCGTGGTGTTGCAGACAGATGCGTGACTAGTCAGTAAAGACAACTGCATTCCATTCTGCCGCCCACATCCTTCTTTCATCGCACCATTGCCGGCAGAGACGACTGTGGTTCTGCGTCAAGGATAGACCAAGCAATGGACGTCTTGCGGACAGACCATTCTGCTCTAAACAGCGTCGAATGGTACGAGCAGAAACTGAATGATGCGTTACAGACTGAATGTGCTGTGCTATGGTTCGTGATTTGACTGAGCGATCCGTCACTGTCATGCGCACAATTTGCCTGTCCTAACGTGAAGTGGTGCACTGAGGTGGATGCGATCGACCACGTCAGTCCGTCGTACCCTCCTGCATCCAACGGTCACATATCCCCATTACAGTTGCTTGGTTTCGTCCAACACGCGCGCGACTACCGATTTCCCTGAAAGATAATCCACAATCTCGGTAGGGCACTATCCTTCCTCTGTCGAACTCGGTTACTTGATCAAAAGCTGATTGCTGTTTTCTACGAGACATAACTGATCGTTTTTTGAAAAAACCACAAGAAAAACACAATTGCTGAACTTGAAATCGTGGAAATCTCCAAGGCTTAAATAGTGCTTTGAGGTGGCGCCACAGGTCTGCGTGATGTGTGTCAGCGCTGAAATTCTAATCATTTGCATATCTCACCTCCACTAATGCATGTTGTAAATTTCATGTTATTTGTGTGCTTCCTTCAGGGTGTTGCATTTACGGTGACCAGCAGTGTATATAAATAAATGGATGTTTGTATATATGACCTCGCTTCACTTCAACAGCGTTCAACCGATCACTAAAAAAATTGGCATGTATATGTACTTTTTGTGGCGAAGTGTTTTGTGTTATGCTCTTTACTGCAACTCCTCACCAGATGGCGCTACAGAAACTCTTCTACACTGTTCAATCAATCCCCAAGTTGTCAACATGGTCAACAAAAATGATGCTAACTTGGCTCTATCACCGACATTTGGCTATGTTTCCATTGAATCGTCATTATAATGTAAGGAACGGCGTTGTTTGTGATTATTACAACATAAAATAAATACGACAGAAAAATATTAACGTATTGCACATCCAGATATAAATTATTTACACTATTTTAAGCATTCATTACACAAAATTTGTAACAATATGTTACTTTTGCAGAGTAAAGGTCAGCTTAGGAAGGTGTTTTCAAAAATTGTTACAAAAGGAAGTTAAAAAAATATTTTTTTTTATCAGCTATTAGACCTACAGTCTGAAAACTCAACAAATGTGATTTTTTGTTCACTCTGAGATATGCAAAAAGCTTTTTTTGTTGTTTAATTTTCAATTCACGTAAAATTAACTCAATAAAAACTTCTTTATACTTTAATCTGTATTGTTTAGTTTTTCAATTCATCTCTACGAAGAACGGATATACCAGCTAATACTATCTAATATTGTACAATTGCTTAAGTAAACAAAAAAATATGCTACAATTGTTTGTTTTACCATCCTATAAGTATTAGGGTAAATCCTTTTGATGAATAAACTCGTCTTTATTTTTCAAGGCAAAAAAATTTTTGAAAGTATTCCTTTTCCGCATTTTGAAATAATTGGATATCTCTTAGAAATTAAGAATAAAAATAAAAGGAGGGGAACAGGCTTACATTCACGGCCAAATAATACTTCATTTGAATAGGGGCATTATTCAGCAATTTGTGGAGGCCTTTAATGAAAAAAAGTTTCACTCTCCTTTTTGTCGGGTACGTAAATATATAGTAATTGAAAATTTTGAAGCGTCATTCTGTAAAATGATTTTTGAAACAAGTTAAATTACAGTCTGTAATACTTTTCGTTTATCAGTAAAATGTAGTTTTTTTTTTCGATATCCAGAATTCTTCAGATCATTAGAGGTTTACGGAAAATAATAAACCAAATGTAAATATACTCAGAAAATCGTTCAAATTATAGATTTGATAGCTTAGATCATATTGTTTGTTTCCGCGATAGAAATTATGCACTCTTTCCATTTTGCCAAAGAGACGTTATTTTTTTTGAAAGTACTTATAACGTTCATATATCTTTAATGCAAATGTCAAAAAGAAGTTTTTCACTCTTATTCCTCCTCCCATATCTGTAATGATACGGAAAAACGTCATTTTCTCAGATTTCTGAACATTTCACACATTTTCGTTACCCAAGTTTAAATATGCTATTAATCGAGAAAAGAAGTTGAAATCATATGCAAAATCACATTTATCTCGAATTATACACAATATTAATAATTCTTAAACTGGAAATATCAAGTATTTTAATAGTATATAAAAAGTAAATGTCACATTTTTTTTCAAGTGAAAAAAAATTCTGATTTATAATAATACCTTTATTTACGGCCATTATTTATTTATATACAAATTTTCTAAAAAATTTATAATATTTTAAATTTTTCTTTCAAAAAAATCTTAAAATATCTCAGAAATTTAATCGCATATAAGAACAAATTATTTGCAAAATAAATCAATAATTAATGTAAAATCCTTCTTTGTTTAAAAACAAAATACAGGGTTCTTCAACCGAAATTTAAACATAATTCGTGCCGAATAAATTTTAAAAAATAACTACATTTGTAACTTAATTTTATTTTAAAAAAATGTATCTTGATAATTTATAGATCTTAAGAAAGATTACAAAATTAATGTAAACCTAGATATAAATAGGTTAGATTCCAAAATTTGTAATTTCTTAATATTATCTTATGTAAGTACTTCATCGGGTTTTTACAGAATGAAAAAAACAGAGTTAAAAAAATCACAGTAAACATATTTAAAATCGATTCCTCTCTCCATGCCTGTTCGTATCAAAATTACCATACCTGCTGTTTAACTCATTTGGAATTCCAAAAGTTTCTACAACCGAAATAAACTAAAATTAGAAACATTAATTACGCACTCTCTGAACGTCTCCTATATTTTTATTTACTTAAAGTTCTTTTAAAAATTATTTCCAAAAGCTTACGTTAAACACATTAAAAAATTGCGATCTTAATAATATATAATCAAAAATATAAATCTATCACTACACTGCACATTTTATTAATTTTTTCGAAAACTTCAAAATATTTCCATGTTTAAGAAAACGAGAAAAAATTGTCTCGAAATGTTAAAAAACATTACAAAATTTTTTTCTCCGGCAAAAAAAAAAGTACATCGAGTCAGTTTATACAAACATCAGTTTCTGCCGTAATGATGGAAGTGCAGCTAGAAAGAAAGGAAATGGGAAGTGAAGTATAAAAAGATAAAGTGCAAGCAGTTTCATGTTTAATTTTTAAGTGGGTACTTACCACCACAGCTGATTGCAGAATAATATTTCACGAGCAGTCAATGTGAGCTTATTTTAGATTTTATAAATAAATGTTAACAGCGCTGCATATTGAAGAGACAAACAATTCTTTCTGAGTTGTTGTTAAATTGTCTAGTTTATTTTTTTCATACCTTTTTAAAAATAAAAACACAGATAAAGTGTCGAGTCACTACCTAAATGTCATGTTATTTTACCTTTTCAAGTCGTTTATCTAATTGGAAAAAAATGGCTGTGAATATTTCCACGAGGACGTACTTTTTCCTGAGAATTTAAAGTACACACGAAGAGCATTTTTAAAGATTAAATTAGAGAAATCCTATTTTTATTCTAATATGAATATATTGAAAGTTAGAAGTTTATTTTTAAAATCTAAGTTAGATTTAAAAAGAAAATCCTTTTAATTTTATTTTGGTGAAGAGTGCTGATTTTGTGAATTAAAATGTTTTTATAACGCAATATTTAAAGTTGATTACTATATATAAAATATTTATATATGTAATTTTAGATAAAGATATTAAACATAATTTTTTAATTTACCGTATATTTTGTACTAAAATTTTGGATATTTGACCACATAAGTGTTAAATGAAATGCATTTTTCAGTTTGCAAAGTAATGGAAATATTTATCACAGGCTTGTTTTAAGAACTTTTGATTCCGAATCGTTTTAGAAGTAAAATACTTATGTTTTTGTAATTTTTCAACTAGAATATGTGTATTTCAGCTTCATTTTTTTCACGTTGCATTTGAGCTACAGTAACAATTGCAACGTTAATGAAATGATGAGAGTTGCACTTGTCTTATACTTTGCTGAACTTTTTATTTTTCTCTTTATTGAAGGAAAAAAATATTAAGGAGTAAGCTCCTTCACAAAATTTAAACTGATGTTTTTCACTAAAATAGTAATTAGATTGCTTTAAATTTCTGCATAATTTATATTTTCTTGATGAAAGGTGCAAATTACAAAAAAAAATTTAACGATTTCTTATTTGATTTTAATTAATACAGTCGACTCTCGATAATTCGAAGTTGAAGAGACCAATGAAAAACTTCGAATTATCAAGAAAGTAGAAAAAAACTCCCAAAATACATGAAAAAAAATTTTTTTTAAGCATTTAAATTTGAAATTATGTAATAAGACAACAATTGTAGACATGTATAAAATTTATTTTAAAGTATTTTAAGAAGTTCGTATTTTACAGTACAAATATTATACAGAACATAAGAGTGATGTATTAAAAGTATACATATATGTATTAACGACAAAAAATCTCTTATCTTTTTTGTTTTATGGCATTCAGTCTTACGTTGTCAATAGATCTTAAGAATAAATGAAGCTAACAAACGTCCGCATCCACATAATTCAGAAGGAAAAAGTTGCGTAGGTTTGTTTAGTGACTTTTTAGCTTCTGTCAGAGTTATCGAAGTCAACTTCGATGGTCATCAAAAGGGCTACGTTACGGGGGAGACAAGCAGACACAGTGCAACAAAAAACATGTAAGCTCCAACCTGTTTGCTGCAGGGCTCTACATGATAGTTAGTGTTTGAATTGTCGAGAGTTTTATTAGATCATTTCAAATGATCGCACCCTGTATTCTAGAAAGCCATAGATTTTACTTCGGAGTATTGAGTGTACCAAAACGTATTATTTAGTTTGAAATATCAAAAGTTTTTCTAGAGGCTGAGCATATACTTCGAATTAGCGAGATGTTCGTATTATCGAAGGTTTGAATTATCGATAGTCAACTGTATAGTAAATAAATGCTGATTTAACAAAATGAATATAATCAACTTTGAAATTATTTTTTTTAGTATGCTTATTCATTTGCATGGTCATATTTAATTGAAATGATTATTCATTATGATATTTAAAAAAACACAAAAACGATTGTAAAGTTATCTTAAAGTAAACATTTTTATTTTCAATGCTTTTAAAATTCCTTTTTGTGAATGATCAACTATCTTAATTTTTTTATATCTTAAGAATTTTAACCTTGAAATGTCTCTGAAAGATTCAAATAACTAAATCTTTTTTTTTTATTAATGTTATTATAAGGCATTTCTTATTAATTATACAAATATATAATTTGTTAAATCTTATCAAGAGAAATTGAAACACATCACTCTTTTAAAAGTTCAATTAATGATATTTGAGTACAACACTGTCTTTGAGTAATTAAGATGCCTAATGAAAAAATAGTGGAATAATTATAAAAGAAATAAAATGGAATTTCTAAGTTGATGAGCTGTTAACCAAATCATTAACATTAAACTGATAAGGATATTAATCTGAATGATGTAAATATTAGTAGAATACTCTAAATTAAAAAAAAATCAGTTAATGTTATTGATATAGTTTTCATTAGAACATATACATATATAACTTTCATAATTGAGCGTAATAGCTAATAACAAATACTTTTCCTTTTTTAAAGAATAAATATATGGTTACAGTTAAAAAATTATAGAAACTCGCTATTATTTCTTAACTTTTCCTCCCCATTTTCAAGTATAGTCAGATATATTTGTAAATTTAAAAAGAAATTACTTAAATTTCATTTTCAATCGGTATAGAACTTTGTGAAAAAATGGAAAGCTAAATATAAAGTAAAAGTATTTCACAAAAAAAGATCGTCTTGCATTTTAAAAATTTGAGTTTTAAGTAACTCAAGTTACCTGCATGAGATTCTGACTCCGTATTTAAAAAATGAATTTTTCCCCTACTAATATGAACTCGGTTCTTTTTTGACTTTTTTTCTCTTTCGAATTTTCGAAATGAAACCAAAAGAAGATTTAGAAAAATAATTCTGAGAAAAGCTATATGTGTGCATAGGTTTAAATAATTTTGCGAAAAATAAATCTTTCGAAATTATTTGGAACACAAAAGATGGTTAATTTAATTAGAAACCCTTCTTGTTCTGAGTATAAATCTTCCCTTCTTAAATTGTGCGCATTGAAGGAAACAAATAGGGATTAATATAACACAAATTCAAATATGTATTTGAAATTAAAAAATATATTGCTTAAAAATTTGTAAGAATCTATATTTTTAGTAAAATTTAATTATATTATTATTTTTCTAAATATGTTTTTGCAGAACATCTTTCGGATACATTCTTTTTTAAATTATTAAATATGATGCTATTTCTAAAAAATTAAAATATATCTTCACTCTGGTGTATTATTTAAGATTTTTTCCCAATTCCGTAATTTTTACAGTTTTGTTTTTCATTTTCTAAGTATTGCTAAGTAAATTCTGTTTTAATTTTAATTATCAAGAAATTATCTTAATGATTCAATGGATTTTACATAAATACTTTCAATGGTGATATTAATCCATTTTTTCTTTACTAAATTAATTAGCTATGAATAATTTTGAAGAAAAATTAAAAATTTATGGCTGATACTCTTAATCCGAAGAAACAAATGAGTAATTTAAAAGAAAAGCATGAAGTGAAATTAAAATAATTAGCGTATTATGAAATGAAAAAAAAATTCAAGAATTAATTTAACAAATATAGTATTATTACGGAAATTGTCAATAATTGTAGAGAAAACTTCTTCTTTAAAAATTAGATTAAAAGTAAAAGCTTTATTTCAATCATTTAATTAAATTATATAGTTTTAAAAAAACAATTTAATTTAAATTATCTGGGTAAAAAAAGCATTTTTTACTGTAAACCTTCTTTTGTCAGTGTGATAATTTTACTTACTGAAAAACCTGTATATTCTTTTGAGTCTAGCCTGAGTATTTCTTGAGAGTTTTCTATTTCTTTAAAATAAATAGGGATCTGAGATTAAATATGGTTAATAGAAAGTTAGTAGAATCAACAGGAAAAGAATTTATTACTCTCCATCTTGTTGGCGAACAATAACTGGAAGATAAACGTTTCTTCGGTAAAAATAAACCTAAATAAAATTTTTACAAATTTAATGATTAAATTTTAGTAGTACTTTATATTAATAAAACAAATATTTGTTTAGAAAATCGGTGTAAATGAAAGGGGAAGTAGACTTATAATACTTTTTTCTCATTTATTCGTAATCCTTTTGTTTTCCATGCATTCCTGAAATAAGTTTACATTTAAACATATTTTGATCAGAATTAGTATTAAAAGAAAAGAAAACTGATTCTCTTGCAGAATATTTTGACAAGCATAAAAGCTGAAATTTAACTAAGGGAATGGTAAGAAATACGTTTTGGAGTAGTTTTCAGTTGTATAATACTTTTTAAGATAAGTTTATCTTTAAAAATACGCGTCATTAACTCAAAGCATGAATGACTGATATAATTGACATCAGTATTTTGTTCTCGGAACAAGATATCGGAGTCAAAATCTAAAGCAAAATTGATAGGTAAGCTGTGGTTACTAGGATTATTTTGAGTCATTACAGGAAATTATTCCTTTTTTTTAAGAAAAATATTTTCCAACTCAGAAAAATCATTTGAATTCCTTATACGAACATTTTAGCGACACTTATTTGAAGCACAACTGTATAATACAAGAAAGTGTCATTCAACATGTCATGTCAACACAAGTACACATTTCAACCAATATATAAATTGCAAATGCCCGATGTATCATTGTTAATGCAGAATGGTATATAAAAATATAACTTTTCTCTTTTTGAAATCATTAAGTATTCAAAATAAATTATTATCTTTGAAAACAATATTTTTGTATGACCTTATGATGAGTCTATTATTGTATTTTTTGATAAAATAAGAAGGGAAATTTGAGAAAAAAAAATGCCTTTAAATTTTATTTAAAAATGAATTCCTTCGTGCACACACCGTCATCATTGCATTATAATGATAAACGAAATCGAATCTGAATCAAAATATCAGATTTCAATTGTTATCTAAATCGACAATATTAACATAGAAAAATATTAGAAAACCTCCTTAATATATCAGGCTAGCATGACGGCATATTTCTTACGTACCATGTACCATACGTGCAAGTTGTAAATATAACATATTTTCACTTTTAAATTAATAAATTTATTATCCTATATAGAATAAACTAAACTTAGTGACGCAACGGCCCATTAGAGCCAAAGTTCGCAGAGTGTAATTATCTCAGTTTACATGACCTAGGGCACTGAGGTGCATGATCAGTTGTATCAGTCAGAAGGTCAGTCTGATGCGAAAACCCACAGTGTTTAGTTTCCAAGCAAGCTTGGTCATTTATCAATTCACTGAAGGGATGAAAGGCTGAGTCGACCTTACCCAGCCCGGGTTTGAACTCCGGACTTGTGGTGTGGAATCGCGATACGCTACCACTTAGCCACTGGGCTTAATAATGCTACATAACAAAAACTTAAATTGAATTTAAAATAAATAAAATATCAAAACTTTTTCTATACTGCATTTTTCTATACTGCAATTACATTCATTCCTAAATTCAACATTAAGTTTTCGTTCAAAATGAAGTATATTTTGTATGGTCATTTACTCACTCACACATAAATTAAGGAATATTATGTTATTCGAAGAAACTAAAAAAGGTGTTATTATTAATTGAGCGGTAAGGTCTTCCTTTATAAACTAATGATCGAAAAAAAGGCTTTTAAATACAAATTTCAGGTGGCTTATCTCAAGTTAAAATAAGAAAAACAGTTATCAAAGCTCTGTAATTAGAAACAGTTGTATGTATTTCCGAAAAAGTATGAAACAGTATTTCCGAAAAGTACAAACGGTATTTCCTTGTAAATAGCAATTCATATGCAATAAGTATGGAACAAAGATGAAATCAATATTACTTTCAATATCTTGACAGGGAGATAAAATGCTATGAAAAGGATTTGCATGATTATATAACATCATTTTATATGCAAAGCGCTATGTAATTTAACTGTCTTCAGATTTATGCATTGATGGCAGGTACAATGTTCTGAAAAACATTCTTACACTTAAAAAGAAAAACGAATTGTCAAGAATTTTGATTCAATTTGAATACACATAAATATTAGGACACATGGATATTATATTCCTTAGAATTACTTATAATATATTTTATGCTATATCTTGAATTGAGATTGATCATGATGTTTATGGAGTTTGGTTTTTCTCGATATATATTTTTGGCATTGCTTTCTGGTAAGTTTTAAAAATTCATTACCGTTAACCATTAACCGGTTCGAATAACCGTTGAAATATTTGCTAGAAGATATAGATAAGAATGGATTTACTCTTTTAACAAAAATTCTTAGCATAATTGCTAACAACGTGTAAATGTCAGATATGTATTTATATTCTATTCTGTAATATCCTGTTCATACATACATTCATAAACATTTTGAGATACAGGGATAACGAGAAGGTACAGTTCTTTCATATTGTTCAATTTCTTTGAATATCTTTTTATATTTAATTTAATTTTTTCGACCGGATGATTGAAAAGCTTCCACTTATCTTATTTAAAAGATGAGTTAAGTACATAGTTGTTATCTGTTATTTATCATACTATTCCAGTTTCTTCAACATAATATGGGTTTCGGTATTCATCATAATAAATAAGTAAAAAAGCTAATTTCCCAAATATATATATATATATATATATAAGCACAATGAATTATCCTACAAAAAATGGAAAAATTTTGTAATCGATAACCAAGAACAACTAACCAAAATATAAGTAAATTTATATAACAAAAGTAAATTGACTAAAATGGAAATCTATTATGTTTTCGAAAGCTGTTCACCTTCAGCAAAGTTTTGCATAATAGTGTTAGAAAATTTGTAGAAAAAGATTTGAAAGTTTGAAAAATGACTTAAGCACAACTTTAGCATGTGTAAGCTTACATTACTATAATAAATAATTAATATAAAAGGAATAACTATTGTAAAATTATTCAAAGCAACAAAATGTGAAACACACTACTGTAGCAAAATTTCTAAAACTTACCAAAACCTTTTTTCACCTATATAAGAAAGAATGTAAGAACTACAAGCATACACACATTCGCGCAATATATATATATATATATATATATATATATATATATATATATACAGTCGGAATCCAATTTAACGAATTCATCAGGACCGAACATTTTGTTTGTTAAATCGGGGTAATTCCTTATATTGAGGTCTAAACAAAATATAATGTTTTTCATTTGCCTTTTAAAAATTCTATAATGAGCAGCTACACAAAAAATATCCATTGTTAGAAATTACACGCTTTTTTAATTAACGGTTAAGAAACTAATAATTGAAATAAAACGCGTCATTTAATTGGAAATTCGACATCTGGACTAATACATACTTGACAACCTTTTTCATTCCTGAATCGAAAGAGTTCTTTTTTGACTTTATGCACAGAAGAAAATAATGCGTCTTTTATTTCCTGCTGCATGAGGGCGTTTTTCAAAATTTCCAAACAATGTAAAGCACTAGAAAATTTAGCAGTTTTCATAGAAGTTTCATTATCAATTTCTGCGTCAGAATCACTATTTATCGGGCCCCATAATTCAGCAATTTCCTGAATTCCAGTAGCACAGACAGCCACTTCCTTCATCAAATGTAACCTAATAATTAAAATATTAAGATATCACCCGCTTTGTGAAGTGGGATGAGAAAAGAAAGGAATTTCCTGTCCTATTCAATACTCCCAGGATAGGTTGCACTTATGACTCATATTCACCTGTAAAGTCTAATAATGATCTGCACCCTTTGTGTTCAAAATGTGCCACAAACAAGGAAAATCAGATTTTGGTTGAGGACAAAAAGAATGCCATTCTAATACAAACAAATAAAAACAATTCAGCAATTAAAGTAATTCGTTAATTTGAGGTTTATTTTTCGTTAAATAGGGGATTTTGCCTTTATTTTAATCTGGAAAAGAGAAAAATTCGTTCAATCATGAAATTAGTTAAATTGGGGTCCCACAGTACATACATACATACATACATACATACATACATACATATATATATATTTATATATATATACATATATATACATAAAATTTATAAATATATACAAAATTGTTATAAAACCTTAGATAACTAGTCAAGACAGTAAAAAGTATTAGCCACAGTAGTACTAAAGCAAACTTCTGGCCTTAGGAACCAAGATTGTAGGTTTAAACAAAGTTTTGCAGCCAGCCAAACTTCACCTGTATTTGCCAATACTGTGGGCCTTAGGGAAAGTAAGGAATATCAAGAGAAATTTAACTATAACAAATAAAACACAATATATTAATATAAAACTATAAAACTATAAAATTATGGTCTACGAGCAATTACTAGTACATGTTAAAAACGATGCAAAAGAAGGTAGATGATAAACATACTACGGTACAGCAACAAACCATGTTTCCCGCGCAATAGAAAGATATTATATATATATATATATATAAGATTTGGGCATTCTGTTAGCATATTCCTTAACTGCTTTCGAGGTTAATAGAGAAACACAAGAGAGAATCAATAATTTATTACTTATAAATATCGAGGCATTTATAATGTTAATCTTAAATTTAGTTTTGTTCTTATTTCATGCAAAATCACAAGATTTTCTTCTGCTTAATGTTTTAATTTTCAGTAAAGGAAACTCAATTTATCACATAAATTTATAAGAATAAACATATTTTATACATGCAAAAAATTTCTTGTCTAATTAAAAATTAAATTTTAGATTAAAATTAAAAATTAAGGCATTACTAAAAAAACTTTATTATTTAATAAAACTTGTCAGTGTCTTTTTTTTTTGTTAGATACTAACGTAACTATTTTCTCTGGAAAACGTTTTTTATTTAATTTAATTAGATACTAAAAATAAATCCATTTATTATATATTTGTATGTATTTATTTCCAAAAAAAGCTGAATGATAACAATCTTCTTTTTAGGGTAATGCTTATTTTTTAGTTAAAAGTTTATGATTTAGATATTCAAAGAAAAAAGATATATATATATTAATTGTAACTCTTCTAAATTTTAGCAAAGGATTAAAACAGTAATTAAAACGAATAATCTGACTTTTTTTTCTTAAAAAAAAGAATATTTTGTCTTTCTTTTCTTTGGTTAATAAATTACGTTGAGAACTCATAAAAAATCATCTTATTAGATTTTGTTAGTCGTTCCGTGAAAAATAATTACCAAAGGTAAGCATTAGACAAAAAGAAGTGATTATTTTTAAAAAGTGTCATTTTCTGAGTCGCCTATAATTCGCAAAATATAATTAGCATTTCTTCTGACATTAAATCTAGTTTTTTTTTAAACATAAAACAAACTTTTCTAATTAATTGACCTGATGTTTGAATGTTTCTATAAAAAGAAAAAATTTATTTGAGTTTGTGAATCAATAATGATTTTTTTTAATTTTAAATCCCTCCATCAAACTCAAACTCTTAATTATCGCTCATCGATAAAAATAACAACTCAAAGCAATTTAAAATAAAAACAGAATTGAAAACATTATCTAAAAAGCGTATTAGCGAAGATCAATTGATTGTTTATTAAAATTGAAATTGGAAGCAGCGCTAGGATTTTTGGCGGAAGACTTTAAAATTTTCAGCCAAGACCTAGCGAGGAACTAGATTTCAAATCTCCAAACTTTCACAGAATGCTTAAGAGAGGACTTAGATTCAACAGATTTAATTTGCATAAGCCCCTTTACAGAATGATCTTATCAGGCCTCGAAATTGGGATTCGACATAAATAATGCTGAGCTATTCGTAATCCTGACAATTCGTCTACTGCAGCTAGTATTTAATTTAGAAAGAGAGAACGTATTTTTCTTGACATGCACTTAGTTTTCCCTGAAAATAACTTCAAAATAAAACGTTATTTAATATCTCCGTCTCTTGATTTTTCTTCTAGTTGATTTCATTTTAAGTAAATTGCATTGCTTCACATAAAAAATACAATACCATGAAAAAAGTAGATGAAATGTGATCAAAATTGATCCACAGGCAAAAAACACATACATAAATAAGTGATTTCATTAGCAAGAAGATAATTTTAATACAGAGATGAAAATGCTTGGAACCCCTAAGATATAGGATCACTTCCCAGAGTGACGCAAGCAGAAACTCTACAGATTCAATAAGTGTACGAATAATGCCCTTAGAACGGTGAAAACAATATGCTCTTAATAGTTTTCTTTATTTTGTCATTTGATTGAAACTAGGATAGAGCAAGCAAACTACGAGCAATCACATCCAAAATATGTTCAATTAGAGAGAGAGAGAGAGAGTAGGGCACATATTTCAGGCTTTTTGAATCACGGTCAAGTAACAAGGACCACAACTGTGAACTGGCACTCCATTCTCCAAATGTTCACACCATACTAACGTGAGGACTTTGGGCCTCAACAAATTTAACGTGAATCCATCCTTCTACAAAGTGGATCTTCAGTGGAATGCAGGCTACGAATTCACAACATGACCATTTGGCTACCACAATCATAACTCTCACCTAACAACTGTTATGATTAAAATACACTGCTGGCCACCGTAAATGCAACACCAAGAAAGACAAGAGATAGAACAACAAAATTTATTTTGTAGATAACATGTTGACCAAGAATCAAATGATTAAATTTATAGACTTCTGTGAAGTGTGGTTCCTGCCAGAAGGAGTGCCGCCATTGTTGGAGATCACCGCTGTCACACGCCTCGCCATTGCTTCGAAGAGATTTGGATGTGTTCTTGGGGTACAGCAACCAAGCAGCTTCCACACGTTGCCAAAGTTTATCTGGTGTGGCAGCTGGGGGTGTAATTTAGGTCAATCGTTGAGCAACCATGGACCACATGTTTCTATCGGTGAAATATCCGGAGAGTTAGCCGGCCAGGGAAGCAATTCAATCTGGTGATTGACGAAGAACCTTTGGACAATGCGTGCCACGTGTGGTCGCGCATTATCCTGTTGAAATATGGCTGTGGTCAAGACCTGAAGGTAAGGAAGGACAACTGGCTCCAACACCTCGGATATGTAGCGCTGGCAGATTAAAGTACTAGCAATGCTTACTAGAGGAGTGCGGGAATGATTTAAATACCGCCCCATACCATAATTCCCAGTGCAGGACCAGTGTGGGGTGCATAACGCAGCTGTTCAGCATCCTCTCTCCATGGTGTCTCCAGACTCGAATCCGACCATGGTGGTGTTGCAGACAAATGCGTGACTCGTCATTAAAGATAACTTCATTCCATTCTGCCACCCCGGCAGAGGAAACGTCTGTAGTTCTGCGTCAAGGGTAGACCAACAATGGAAGTCTTGCGGACAGACACTCTGCTGTAAACGGCGTCGAATGGTACGCGCAGACACTGAATGGTACGTTACAGACTCAATGTGCTATGCTATGGTTCGTGGTGTGACTAGCGATCCGTCACTTCCATGCGCACAATTTGCTTGTCCTCACGTGAAGCGGTGCACTGAGGTGGATGCGATCGACCACGTCGGTCCGTCGTACCCTCCTGCATCCAATGGTCACATATCCGCATTACCAGTTGTTTGGTTTCGCCAACACGACTACTGATTTCCATGAAAGATAATCTACAATCTCGGTAGGCCATGTATAATTCCTTTGTCGAACTCGGATACTTGATCAAAAGCTGATCGCTGTTTTCCACGAGACATAACTATCGTTTTTTGAAAAAACCACAAGAAAACACAATTGCCGAACTTGAAATCGTGGAAATCTCCAAGCCTTAAATAGCACTTTGAGGTGGCGCCACAGGCGTGCGTGATGTGTGTCTGCGCTGAAATTCTAATCATTTGCATATCTCACCTCCACTAATGCATGTTGTAAATTTCATGTTGTTTGCGTGCTTCCTTCAGGGTGTTGCATTTACGGTGGCCAGCAGTGTATAACCGAAGCTCCTCTCTGAACACTGCATAGTGCCATTCATTCGCCCAATTGTCTCAATCTCAACATCATCGTAAACTTTCATGCCACTGAAATGGCATGTAGTGGCATTCTTCGCATAAGATGTCTTGTGTGCCAGCTGCTTACAGCTAATCGTTGTTGAACGATTCTGAACTATTCAATCATCCAAAGTTTCCAACACATTCGCCAGAATAGTGAAATTGTTAGACCATCACCATATCCCTTCAGGTGTATCGATCCTTGCATTATGCTGTACACGCTTGAGTAGACCAGGTATATATGTTTCATGACAATACACAGTTTTTTCTTCAATCCATTTAATTTCAATTTTATTCTCAGTAGACTTATCTATCAACGACATTAAGGCAAGACCAACTAGTAATAAGTTTTATTTTTCGTAAAATTCCCGATTTTTCGAACAACATTTGGTGTCGTCCTCCAGGCATTTCTTATTTCATACGTGTCTTCTGAATAGAACTTCTCAAAATACTGGATCCCCTAGTTGACAGTGTAGTGACTTTTGGTTCATTTGTCATTTCCTTTCTTTTTATCCCGTGCTATAATTCAGCGGTCAACTTGCATTTCAAGAAAGTTGCTTCACTTTTTTAACAACATGCTACCCAAATTTTGTATATTTATTCAGCCAAATTATTCTGGTATTGCATTTTCTAAGTCGGGTAGTGTATAAACTGAAACATAATTTATGTTAAATTCTGTTTTTTAAATATTTTTACATCGCAATAAGTAATCTCTTATTATATTTTATGTATTTTCCTAATTACTTATTAACTCGATTAGAGATTGAGAATAAAATCATTTAGTAAAACGAAAGTAGCATGTAACATCTCAATGGTTTAGCCAAGAATCGGCAACCTTGTTATGCGATGTGCCAAACCAATCTACCAATATGATTCAGGGTGCCGCACAGTAGGAAATATTTGAAACAATTTTGATTCCCGCCGCGTACAGGTCAAAAACACAGATTTAAAATTTTTTTTTATATATTAGTTATACACTACTTAAAGATATTTATTAACAAAAAATAAACAAAATATAGAACTATTCTTCAACATGAACAAAAAGTTAAAATTGCACATATATTTTGTATAATAAATAGTTTAAACTTAATTATTAAAATTAATAAGAAGCAACAAAATGTAAGTGTTCATTCAATACATTTAAATAACTTTGGAAGGTGCAGACTTTTTTTGTCCTTGCACCTCTGAATTTTATATATTTGTGACTTTATATTTCACACGATTCTGAATGTTCAACTGCAAAAGCCAGGAAAGTTGACTATTTTGTAGAGGTGTAGAATTCCACTAAGAATTGTACCACATGCCAGGTTTGGCAAGCGTGCCATAGGTCGTCGACTCCTGATTTAGCACATGGTTGGAAGCATTTTTTTTTCATTCGTATTTTTTAAATATTGACTTTTTTAAAGCTTTTATCAGTGTATAAGAAGAGTAAAAAAAAAACACATACATTCCCAAAATTTAAATTTGTTTATGAAACTCTAAGGTAGCTGAGCGATTCGAATCAATTTAGAGTAAAAGAAAATGCATGAGTAAATAAAAATTGGGAAAAAATGTAACATAATAATCACTGTATTAATACTGATGTTTTTGTTGCTTGTCCCACCTGATCGACTGTAACTTCAGATAGAAGCTCATCAAATTCAACATGGAAAGTTGTACGCTTGTCTTTAGCCGTAAATTTGAGTAGTATGCAGGTGACAGAACGATTTGGATTGTTTCGATCCTAATTTTGAGGGAAAACAGGTGAGGTTTTTGTGGGTGGTCAAGGGCCTCTCACCTTTCCCTTTCCCTTCCACCAACATCACGAGAGTACTTACAGCTCGACGAATATTTAGAGAGTCCCTATGTTGTATTAAAAATAGCAGCTGATAGATAAATAAATTTCTTGCTATCAATTGTAAAAAAAGAACATAATCCTTTGTCTTTGAGAAGAGTAATTGCTATAGAAGTATAAAAATATGTAAAAAGTAAAATTATATAACTAGTGCATGAACTTATAATAAATGATTTACAATGTTACAAGTATACGTTTGACACAAAAAGAACTATCACATATTCTTAACTCTCTTTTGAAACATGAATAATAGGGCTGAATATATATTATTCATAGACATTTCAACGTTATGGTAACACAATAATAAGTAATGAGATCTATGCATATAAATTCCTGATTTTCAAGGTATTTATTTCTTATTCCTTACACAATGAAATCTAAACGATCTTTTCTTTCAATAGTTGATTCAAAAAGTATCCATTATAAATACGATTCATTACAAATTATAAGAGATGAAGCATAAAATAAAAAATTAACTAAGAATTGAATACAGAAAACTAGAGGGAAAAGAAGGAAAATACTAAGCCTAAAAGGGGGTCCGGCACATGAATTTTTGAAAAATTATCGATTTTTACTTTTTTATATTTTCTAAAGGTTCAAATAGTTTTGTTTAAAATGATATATGATATGAGGAAATGCGATAATTAGAAGTATTTTTAATTATTTTTTAAGCGAAACTACTCCTTGACACGCATCAAATGAGCTCTGCTAGAAGCACCTGTGTTTGCTCTTGCATTAGTTTCTGATGAGCACGAGTTCATATGATGTTCAAGTTTAAAAGATAGAGTGTATTGGGCTTATCGAAAAATGTATCGGTACACATCTTTTGGATCTTAAAAGCGAAACAGAGAAAAAAAAGTTAAGTGATGGAAAAGGCCTAACAGATCGTAACCGACTCTCCGACATTTTAATATAAAAAATTCAACGATATTATGGTATAGTTATTAAAAATATTACCAATTATCTACACAGCACGAAAACTGCTGTTTGGGCTGTTTATTTTCATCTTCTGTCTTCAAACGAGAGCTCTCAACATGAATTGTGTCCTGCGATTATAAATGCCTGGCGCAAATTTCGAAAGACAGAAGCTGAATATAACGAAAGGCACTATGATCATAAACACATACACCATAATAAATTAAATTAAGCTATTTTTTTAGCGTTCTAGGTGATCCCATGTTATTAAGAAAATGTTTACTTGGAAGGACTCGGAACCCAAAAGAGTTAGTTAACAACACCATATGGTCAGTGATTAAAAGATCTACATTTGTGGGGTTAAAAGCTCTAAAATTAGGGGTAAATATGGCTATTGCACCGTTAAGTATGAGTCATGTAGCAAAATTAATCATCTTAAAACATTGTGATATTGAACCAAGTTATAACTGTGCGTCATGCTTCAAAAAACTAGATACACGTAGGATTCATGTAGCCCAATAAAAGCATCTTGAGATCCCTAAAAAGGTGAAATTGTTAAAAACAATGAAAAAAAAAGAAATTTAGAAGAGTTTTTTGTATAAGCAGAGAGTTTTAAAAAAAGGCTTCATATGCTTCTGGGAAGTACTAAACAAAGTAAATTCTCAAAAAATTACAATTGTTTCTTTAAAGCCTGTTTTCTCAAAATGTAATATTCTTCACTTTATGTACCTTTTTCTCAAAAACTACTTATCATATAATCTCAAATTTTCAGTGAACAGACTTTTAACATGTTCACACACTTTAATGGAGGAAATTAGATATATATCTAGCAAATTTCTTTAGTTATGACTTTTTTCGACTAAATTTTAGAGCAAAAAAATTTGACAATTTTTTAACAATTCATAATTAATTTAATTTTTAATAAAAAGACAAACTCCTTCGTTAAAGTGTTATTGATAGTACACATAACGTACTGTAAAAGTTTCTTTCATAAGAAGTAAGTAGTTTCTGAGAAAAGGTACATAAACTTACGCAATTT
>BMAO01017400.1:0-44623 GCA_019973975.1 Trichonephila clavata
TTTTTCATTTTCAGGTTTGGCGACTAATTCCAGATCCCATTTTCGGATTTGGTGACTGAAAGATTAAGTTACAACCCTAAAGCGAAAACGTTCATGGTTAATACAAATACAACAAGCAAAAAGAGATTAATTCATCAATAAATAAGTGATAGTTTAAAAAATTAAAAAAAAACATGCTTTTATGGTAGATCGAACTAAAAAGAATGAAAAATAAATTATAGTTTAAAAAAATTTAAAAAAACATGCTTTTATAGTGAATTGAACTAAAAAGTAAAAAATAATTCTTGGTATAAGAATAAAATGACTAACGAGAAAATTAATGTCATTGTGGTAAAATCGTGGAGTGCTTTTACCCCGTAAAGTATATTTTTATACTAACTCTGCATTTCGGAATAGAACTAGTAAGAAATTAAAACAATTGATATCGAGAACCCCACGCTTTTATCACAATGACATTAATTTTCTCGTTAGTTATTTTATTCTCATATTAAGAATTATTTTTTACTTTTTAATTCGATTCACTATAAAAGTGTGTTCTTTAGTTTTTAAAATTATAATTTATTTCTTTTATCAACTCATTTCCTACTGACACATATGAAATATGGAGAGATAAGTATATTTAAGTACCTTTGTTCAGTTTACTTCCTTCCTTACAAGCATCCACGTTCGTTTCGTACCATTCTTTGGCATCCTTCACAAATTTCGTCTCACACTTTGCGGCACCATCATTGATACATTTGATAAATGGGATTTGATCCCTGGAACAAAAGAAATTATAACTTTAATTGGGCTTTCATGTACAATAATTTAAAAATTATCAATCCCTTAAATCAAAATTGGCACGTTTTAAGCAAGCTATCATGAGACAAGGTCCATGACATGTTAAGGGGAATTTTACAGAATACATAGAAGACTTCATAGTATAAGATCAGCAGAATTTTTAAGCTGCAGAAAGGTTTACACATACAATATCACATTTTTCAAATACTTGCACTATGCTACTTCTTATACCATCTGATCGACGATTACGAAACTCATCGTGGCAAAGAGCTACATTACGCCTTTCGATATCCGCAGCTGGCAGTACATTTTGGCTCGGTTCCACCCCAATTTTTGTGGAAAATACCATGAGGATGGGGAGGGAGCCTCCCAACTTTCTACCCCCTCAGCCAACCTCTAAAGAGGATTTTCATCTCGAAGAATATTTAGAGTGGCACCCCCATGCCGCAAAGTCACTATAAATTTATAAACATCCATGCCTTCTCCGGGACTCGAACCTAGGCCCAATGGCACAGCGTCATTAATCATTATACCGACTGGGGGGCAATTGCACTAAACATTTTTAAAACTACTACTTAGGACCCGTGGGTAGCCTAGTGGGTAGAGTATCGAACTCCAGACCGGAAGGCCTGGGTTCGATGTCACCAAATATACTCCGAGTACATACGGAGTACGAGCTCGTTAAATCAGTGGGTCCGAAAGTCTTGTGGGTGGTCACAGCAGAAACCACGGGTGCAGGGGCTGGAGAATATTTCCCTCCCCTCCTGTTCCATGCCTAAATTGTGGAGGTGGAGATATGTGGTGTCGCCATCTATCGTGTAAGAACCTATAGATCGTACTGTCACCTACATGATGCTCAAAGTTTACGACAGGCGTACACTTAGTCCCTTGCCACGATGAATCTCGTAGGCCTCGATCTGACACCATCAGACAGGTGTGGCATTAGAAACAACAAAACCACTACTAAGAACGAAAAAATAGAAAGACATATATTATTCACATGGAAAGAAAAAACAAACATGATAAAATACAGACTCGTACTTGGACTAACCTGCAATAATCCTCCATTGATGTAGTTATTTCTTTTGCAAGTTCTTTTATACATTTATTCGATTCTGCATCGAAACAAGCCATGTCACATGACACAATTCCGACGGCAACTAAAAGAATAATAATGGGTTTCATATTTCTGTTTTAAAACATGGGAAACAAAAATTCGTCTCTACAAAGACACACCAGTCGAAGATATTTCGTGTATTAAGCTGATGTGGCTAACCA
The DNA here is from genome assembly GCA_019973975.1 of Trichonephila clavata. Classification (NCBI taxonomy): domain Eukaryota; kingdom Metazoa; phylum Arthropoda; class Arachnida; order Araneae; family Nephilidae; genus Trichonephila; species Trichonephila clavata. The sequence goes on from BMAO01017400.1 coordinate 2,059, forward strand.
AGACGACGATTTTTCAAAAATAACAGTTTAGGCACGCACGTACACACCGTCTTCAAAATAAGATCATTACTTTGCGTGATTAATCTTTTTTTCCTTCTGTCTTTTGATTTTAATAGGATTCCGGATCATTTAAAGACATCAACCGTAGTATTGTTTAAATAAATATTTAGTCATTGTTAGCCATGAAGTATTATAAAGAGGTGCGGCAAAAAAACCCGGACAAACATTTTTTATAAAACTTTATAAAAAATTAATAAATTAACAAATTATAACTAATAACAATAAGAGTACACCTCGTACTAATAAATAAATATAATTCGTTTCAAAGTGACCGCCGTTTGCTGCAATGCATAGGTCCTCAATAGGTCCAATGGTCCTCAAAACTTTTACTCTTTTAATCTGTCCCGTTCCAGTAGAAGCGATTGCTTTAGAGAGTCCAAAGAAGTTTTGTGCAGTTTAGTGCAGGCCTTGGACTTTATAATGGACCATACATTGTAATCCATGGGATTGATATCCTGCGAGTAGGGAGCCATTCTTCAGATGATATCATGTCTGGAAAATTCACCTTACACCACTCCTGCGTCTTTTTGGCCTTGTGAGCTGGTGTAGAGTCTTGTTGAAACGTCCAATTTGCATTTCCGAAATGCTTTTGAGCCCACGGAAGTACAACAGCTTCAAGAATGTCCCTCTGATATACTTTTTGATTCATTTAAATGCTCTCTTCCGCAAAAACCAAAGGTGTTTTGTCACTTGCGCAAATTCCGCCTCAGACCATGACTGACTTTCTATATTGGCGATGTTCAACAATTGCCGAGGTGCTTGGAGAGTCCACGGACCAAATTCTATCGTTTTGGGAGTTATGAACTTGTTGAACCGTAAAGAGCTTCTCATCAGTGAAAAGGATTCTCTCCCAGCGCTGACTTGCGGCCCGTCTCAAAGGTTTTCGGCATTTTCGGAGCCGTACGAGTTTTTTTTTTCAGTGAGAAGCTGAACTTTTCGCAACTTGTAAGGTTTCAGTTCAAACTCCGTTTTTGCTATTCACCTCACCGAACTGTCACTTATTCCCATGCCACGAGCAATTTGTCTCATGGAAACCCTGGGATTACTCTGGACTCGCTTTTCGATGGTCTTACGATTCATTGAAAATTTTATAGTGCGTTTTAGCCCACTTCCTGGACGTCGACCATTATTGCCAAGTTCTTTGAAATGGCAAATTGCATCAAACACTATTTGCCGAGGTACAATAAGCAAATGAACAACTTTACACTTTTCGTTTCCCTTGCTGAAATAACTCTAAAATAGCAGACCTTTTGCTTGACATTATCAAAAACTCATAAATCAAAGTACAAACTAAGAAATGTATTAAAAAATATATTATTTTTAAAGTGGTGGATAAAGAAACATGAAAACACCAATTAAAAGGAAATTCGTTAATTATTCTAGGAGGCAAGAAATTTTCTGAGTTTTTTGCCGTACCCTGTATACCTTGACAGAAATTTTTTAAAAATTCACATCATTTCAAAATTTTTTTGATAGTGGTATTGCTTGTAAGTTAGTATATAACTGAAATATTTTTATATTGCGATATTTTTCATTTTTATTTTGAAGGATTTGTAGTTCTTTAAAAAATTTTTTGGATAAATTTATATTCAATTTGTATTACAGCTTAAAATATTTCGAAAATATCAGTTGTATTAGATTTCTCCCAGAAAGTATTCTTTGTTCTAAATTAAAGATCTCATCATACAGGAAACAAATTTTCACACACACAATTTGAAGTGTTTATATAATTCATGATTTATTTAAAATACATGGATAAAACAAGTGAACTTTTTTATTTCCCTGTGTTGTAGTATTTTTCTTATTTTACTTCTGTGTAGTAAATTTCACTTTAATATTAATATGTGTTTGTTTTATATGTGATAATTTTTTTATTATGATAGAGATATATTTATTTAACAACTAGCAGCTTTAAGCAGGAAAATTTGCTTAAAATGGAAGAAAAGTTTATTTTGTGTGGGATTTTTATCTGAATTAATTTAATAATGAAAACAAAACACAAATCAAAATTTCACGTACATGTTTTCAAGTTAAATAAAGTGAGAAATGTATAGCCGTAAAGGAATTCTTTGAAATAAAACTTAAATTTGCAGGTAGGTGTAACATTTTCACAGATATATTATTAGAAATTTGATCGGGTGAAAATGTTTTCTCCCTCCACCCTTACAATTGAAGATTGACGTTAAATTTGCAGCAATGGTTACAGTATAATTATTATTCGATGAAATTTCAATTTATGGAAAGAAAATTAGAGGTAAAGATCTATTTTCATAACGAAGCAAAAACAGATAATAGTGCGAAATGTCAGCTTTTTAAGGAAGAAAGCGTGGTTGACGTCATATTGCTTTAGATTGCTTGCCAATTGTTATTGATTACAGTATCAAATGATAATGAATACAAACAAACAGTTCTATCCTTATCAGAATAGGAAATAAAGAGGTGTTCTTTTTTGAAAAGTCTTATCTCGTGATTATTTTTTTACACTAGCTTTAGTTAATACAATGAAGCGACTTAATATTATCTAACAGATATAGTATTAAGCACATTAATAAATTTAAAGGGAGTGGAATTATACAGTTGGATATGAAAGTGTACATGCAGGATTATGGCGAGTTGCAACCAATTGAAATTTCAAAATATATCTGTTAATACAATATAAATATTTTTCTTGGAAATATTTTTGTATATCTAGTGAATTTGTGACAGAATGAAATGTGTGTGAGAGACTAAGTGTGTAACTTACGCATTGTGTTTAGCATTATTTATTTCGCAGATTTGATACTAAGAATGCATTGGGTGTCCTTAAAGTATAACAACACTTTCAAATTACAAGAAAATCATAGTAATAATAAATAAACTCAAACTCAGTGGCGCAACAGCCCATGAGGGCCAGGGCCTATTATGTCCATCCCAGTATATGTGACCCTTGGACGCTGTATGAGTAAGGTGACCATTTATTCTTTGACTCAAAACGGGACATTGTTTTGTTTAGGTCAATTAACAGGTATACAATAAAAAAAACACCTTTTTTATTCAACAAAAGTTAGTTAGCTTAAAAGTTACGAATTAAAAAATATACCCAAAATGTTTTGTTACACTGAAATTAGTAACTGGGTTTTCTCATTTGCCCACTATTTGTTTATCATAGAAAATACTCTTTCTACTGGAGCATTTGTGTAGCAGGCAAATATAAAATATATTCAAATAAATTATAATTTAAAAAAACTAAAAGAACACGCTTTTATACTGAATCGAACTAAAAAGTAAAAAAATCATTCGTAATATAGAATAAAATGAACAAGAAAATTATTGTCATTGGGGTAAAAGCGTGGGGTGTTCTATAAATACATCAATTGTTATAGTTTCTAACTTCTTTCAATTCCGAAATTGCACCCACGCTTTTACCCCAATGACATTAATTTTCTCGTTCATCATTTTATTCTTATATTAAGAATTATTTTTTTACTTTTTAGTTCGATTCAGTATAAAAGCGTGTTCTTTAGTTTTTTAAATTATAATTTATTTTTAATTTTTTAGTTTGATCTACTATAAAAGCGTGTTTTTTAGTTTTTTAAACTGTCATTTATTCATTGTTGAATTTATCCTTGAGTTTGATATTTGGAGCCAGAATTACGTGGCTGCTGGAATAAGTCTTGCTCTTCAATGGATTTTAATTAAAGGGTCTGAAGTGTATTTATTCTCTATGTTTACGGGGTCTCGGATGAGTCCCGTATCGTTATATTAGATTGCGTCTCAAAAGAACAGGTCAAACAAATACAATTTGTGGTAAAAAGAAAAAAAAAAGTTTGAATTAAAAAAAAATTTAATGCACCATGTTTTTATAACGGACTAAAAAGTATAAAATTCCTCCTTTTCGTTTCCCCCCCCCCCCTCTTTTTTCGCATTTTCATGCATTGTCCTCCACTTCTGAGATATGATCCAAATTTCAAGTCTCTAGCTCATCGGAAAGTCACACAGTTTATAATCAATTACAAGATTCCACCCGGACGGACATTAAAGAAAGCGAGTTAATAAAAACATGGTAATTTTAAGTGTCAATCCTTTTTTCACCTTTTAAACGTATTGCTATAATATTAATTCGTATCATCACTTCTAAACGTATTGCTTTATAAAAATGTCAAATATTTAGCCGTTAGAGCATAAATTATTTTTTTCACATCACGAGCCCTTTTTTTTATTTTCATTTTCAGAAAAATGTTTATATTACAGTAAGAAATTGATAACACCCACCCACCCTCCACTTTTTCACACACAGAACACTTTTTTGTTTGTTTTATTTTTATAAACCACAAGTGTATTAATTAAAAACACTCGCTGTAGGGTTACACCTTTTTCTTTTAGTCTCTAAATCTGGAATTAGTCTCCAAATCTGGAAATGGTATATGGAATTAGTCGCCAAATCTGAAAATTGTATGTGCAATAAGTTGCCAAATCTGGAAGTGGTATATGGAGTTGTCGCCAAATCTGATTATCGTGATTCCTGACGATCCTGATGAGGACATAGGAACAAAATTATGAAATTATTGTATTGTCATCGGTCCTTGACAAGTGTGCAAAATTTCGAATTAATATGACCTTTTTAAGTGGGTGAAAATCGAGTTCCAAGATTCCGTTACATGCAAGTGAAACTTATAAAAGCGTGTTAATAAAATAGAAAAGTTTTCATGCTATAGATTGTTGGTGTGAAAGTGTTTGAATACTTCCACCCAACGAGTTTCCATGGAAATATTTTGATCATTTTTACTCGGTTACTTTTTGCGATATAATGTAGTTAGAAATTAATGAAAATTCGCCAAAAACTTCTGTGTGAATCTTTATTACACTCAATATACTCCTTTTCAATTAATACATCCAGAGATTTTTGAACATTTTCCTATGCGGGGATCTTTTTAAAATCTCCCCAATAAAATATCTCCATTACTTTGGTAAGAAAGTAAGTTCACTGCTCTAGATATTTACGGCTTCATTTGTAAAATTCTGTAGCCGTCCTTTTAACAAACTCTTCCTCTATGTAAGTACTATTATCTTTTGATTTCACCATTAATTGACGGACCGTAAATGGAAGAGACTGATTGGTCTGAGTCAAATTGTTTTTTAGTTGATTGATTTCTTTTGCAGCTTCAACTGCCGATACAGTTTGACCTTCAGGTTTCAATACAGCTTTCCGAACAGCTTCAGAAAACGGGATTATTTTACGTCCCAGAGTTCATTTCGGGGACACCGGGACTCGTAATTATAAAAAGGGACAGTCCCGTTCAAAACGGGACGTCTGGGCACGTTATGTATGAGCAGATATCCCGATCAGGTGGTCAGTCTGAAGTGAGATCCCCAGTGTTTAAGTCCCCAAGCAAGCTTGGTACCCATTTATCGACCCACTGCAGTAGGGATGAAAGGTTGAGTCGACCTTGCTCCGCCTGGGAATAGAACCCGGACCTGTAGTGTAGAAGCGCGATACGCTACCACTTGACCATTGGGCCTCATAATAGTAAATAAATAAAATTTTAAAAAATGAAGATATTTATTTCCGGCTTTTTTGTTTCATAAAGAAAATATCAAAGTTTTTTACAATGCTTTATTACGCGATTTCAATGTGCGCATCGTTAGTTGGGGGCAACACATCGATTTTATACGAGATTTCTAGTCACGTTCTATGAACAATTGGAAGGTCAACAATCTGAACGGATACTGTAATTCGACTTTTCATTTCATCATTGTCACTAATTGGAGATTGGTAAACAATGTTCTTCATGTATCCCTACAACAAGAAGTTCAAAGGTGTAATGTCTAGAGATCTGGATGGCCACGCTACTGGACCTCATCTTTCCATCCATAGCTCGGGAACTTTTTCTCCCTTCCAAACTCCAGTGTGGTGATGCCCTTCGTTTTGGTGTTTAGAAAGTCTGGCTTGCTTCACGGCTGTGGTTTCCTTTACCTTGGTGTGCAAATATATTGGAGAAGGGAGTGGAGTGGATGTGGTGCCTCTTCCCCTTTTGTCACCGGTTTCTTAATTACCACCCCACCCTTCCTTTGTGAGGGTCTCGTATCTGTTCCCATGCGGGAACCGGCCCTATTGCTGTCTTTCCAAAACTTTATAATAGAAAAAAATTGTTTGGACCTTCTTCCTCTTTATCTAATATTGCTCCCCTCCTTAATTCCACAATTTCTTTTAGGAGTGGTTTCCTCGCGTATCCTTTTTCGTTTTCAAAAAAAAAGTTTCTCCTTCTCATTAGAAGGTAGCATCTGTGTGTGCTCGTGTTTGTGGTCCCCCTCCCTTTTTTTTGTATTTGCATCGTAATTGTAAAGTATTTTTATTGTGTTCTTCCCCCCAAATCTCAAGAGTGTTGGGAAGGAACCCTCATTCGAGACATTTTTGTGTAAATATTTCGTTTTAGTATACAAATAAAAAGTAATTTCTTGGAGGGTCAGTATGCAGCTCGAAACCCTTTGGATGAGCTCGATTCTCCCGAGTAAGTAAGTTGTGAAAGTGGAGATATGGTGATGTGATATGGAAAGTTTAGATATGGTAAGCCATGCTACAACGTGTGCTTGTTCTTGTGGTGAAACCATTCTGAAACTGGGGTGTTGAAAAACAGGGACATTTTTTCATCCTGTTTGTATTTCATTAACAGAAACTCTAATCTCTTTTCTTTGTGGAATATAAGTAACAGTAATTAAAAATCTTTGCTCGTTTATTTTTAATTCATTTCTGAAAGGGTAGCTATACTTTTTGGACACCCTACGTACAGTAATACCTAGACTTACGCGAATTCGGAGTTACGCAATTTTCAGATCTCATCGATTCGTCTTTTTATTTTTCACATTAAAACTTAGGCGGAATCATTGCCCTAGCCTGATGACACTGGTAATTTGGTTGAAGAAGCTGTTGATCTTACCAGACAAATAAATTCAGAAGTGAATAGTGATGACGTTCAAGAAGTGCTGGCTTCTCACAATCAGGAGCTGATAATTCATGAGCTCATAGAAACGCATGAGCAAGAGCAAGACATTGACAAACTTGAGTTTGTAGACCCAGTTCAATTAGAAGATCGAATAATGGTTGGTAATTTGACAGATCTCAGTTTAATTGAAGAAGGGTTACAAATTTTAGAAAATACATACTCCAACGAAAAGCGTATTTTTTCAACAAAATAAGGAATAAAAAAATTATTAGCATGCAACGAGGAAATTTTGAGCGAGAAAAATAAAATCTTTGAGCCGGCAGACTATTTGTTAGATTTAATTAAACCTGTGACGGATCTATACGCGGTTTTACTAATCCCTTCAAGACTCTTTGTGGAAAATATTTATTTCAACCAACTTTCACCGAGTAAGGAAGCGTGATTATGTAAATGAAGTATATTATATAAATTCTGTTTTCGCGAGTTTGTTGAGTTAACACGTTGGAGTCTGCGAGTTAGTTGAAGATTGAAAAAGAGTGGAATTATAGTTAGAGCTCTTGGAGTTGTCCAGGAATAAGATTACAGAGCGTGGATCCAACGACATTGATCAAGCCGAAGAGATCACCTGCAAGTTTCCAGTGTAGGATCCGTTGCAAAAAAAGTACAGGTATTGTGAGCTTGATAAAGTAGAAGTTAGATTATTAGTGAGCGACGTAGTTATATTTGAGCGTATTTAAGCTGTCTTAGATTCAGTTGAGGGTCTGTAGTAGTAGTCTGTAGTAGTGTTATAGAATCTCATTTCTGCACTCAACTGTTTAATCATCTACCTTAGATTTGTTTTGTGTCTGACTGATATTTGGAATTAATAAATTAATTAGATTGAAATCGTGTCTGTGGATTATTCAGTTTCTCCCACACACCTAGCAGGGTTTACAGGTAGACAAGAGGGTTCAGATGAAAGCAGGAACCGACCGCTATCACAAACCTTCTACATCAAAATAAATTCGGTTTGCTGTTTTGTATGTTTGTGTTATCAAAGAATTTATTTGGTTCAAAATTACGAGGTCCGTCGCCAAAAGCCCTCTAGTAGCTGAATAGTGCAACACTAATATTCACTCACTATATAAGAATTTCTTAATTTTTTTTCTAAATTAATATTTTCTTTCGCGTCTCCGGTCCGACCTAAAAATAACTTCTGTGTACGGTTATCACTCAGCCAACCTATCGCGTAAGTTTGGGGTGTTACTGTATTATATACAATGTAAATACTGGAACATCAGTATTGAAATGATAAGCTTGACTTAACTAATATCATTCTGTAAAGCGATGTTGAGATACGAGAAGGCATTTATAATGAATTGGATATCGATTAAAAATATTTATTTCGAATGAAAACGCTCCAGAAGTAAAATATGCACAGACAATTAATTTTGATTCTTAACTCATGGATTGAAATAAATTATTGGCTTAGTTTTTAAAAAATATTAACACAACTTCCACTTCAATATCTCTTTTATGCTTATATTATACGTCACACAAAGTAATTCCTTATGTCGCATTTTACAGAACTATGGTATTGAACAATTCAGTACATGTTTTACATTATAATAAACAGATAAACTAAAAAATTTTACCTCCTAATAGGACAGCACTTAACCACTGCATTGTGTTCTCGGATACTTTGGCTTAACGCTCGAAAAAAGTTTAAACCAGAAGTATAACTGTGTGACAAAGAGTAATTTTCGTTGAACAATACAATCTTTATATAAACATCGAGTGTTGAGGACCTTGATACCCGAAGATAAATTTTTGGAGGGTCCTTTTAAGTTGATGATAATTTTACAGATTCTTTGTCATGGCTGATAAATTTTAATTTCAAGCTGTTGATTCCTTTTTTGATTATATTAGCATCACCTTATCTCCAAGAGTTTGATACTGAAAAGCTATCGGAGCTTACATACTTTCTAAGCACTCAATAATGTTGATAAATCTACAACATTTTTTCACAACTTATGTTTCCAAAATTGAATTTATCATAATCCTAATTATGCTATTTTATCCTTTTTGGGATGATGAAATTTAACCCTTTTCTTTACAAATATTGAAGAGAGGAATCTTCAAATACAAGAAACATTCTTCAATACTTTTTTTTATTTAAAATTGCAATTTATTTGATAATTAGAAATTGCATATTTTTCTATGAATGTATCGCAACAAAAGTTTGGAAGAAAGAGAATTACTATCAAAAGAAAATTATGATTAAAAAAACTATTACTTACAATTTCCTAAAATAAAACCATTTAAGGATCTAAAATGTTTAAAAAATTCCAAAATTATTTAATTAAATTGTAAGTTCTTAGAGATTAATTGACTCATACGAGTCACACACACACACACACACAAACAAAAACTCTAAAAAAAAAAAAAAAAAACACACACACACACACACACACACACACCAATAAATCATTGCACTTGAATCAGTTCTTTGTGATATTAACACCCTCAAAGTAGTTCCCTTTAGCATTCACACACTTCTGCATTCGGTCCTGCTATTGCTGGCAACAGTTCTGGAACGAGGTTTTTAAAAGTCCTTTTAGGGAATTTTCCGTATTTACCTGAACCTCTTCAAATGAGGTAAAATGGGTTCTCTTTCAGGAAGATTTAACTGTATGAAATAAAAAGAGTCATAGGGCCAAATCAGGTGAATAAGGAGGAATCCCCATCATATTAATGTTTTTTCTGGTCAGAAACTACTTGACTGATAGGGCAATGTGAGCGGGTGCATTGTCTTGGTGCAACACGCAGCCATTCATCACTCCTAAATTCTGGCCTTTTTTTCACAAAGTCTTTTTAGTACTTCAATGGAGTAGTGTTGATTTACTGTCTGACCACTGATTGTGGATAGAAACCCACCCATATCGCGAATTTTGGTTATGTTTTGGTCTGTAATCGCTGACCTTGGGCGCCCAGCAGGTTCATCACCTTCCGCACTGATCCTTCCTTTGAAAACAAACATCTTATACCATTCAAACACATGTGCACCAAACAAAGTTTCCTCTCCATAAGCCTCGGTTAATATTTGAAATGTTTTCGTGGCTTATTTCTTCACAAGAGACTTGATGTCGATTCGACATTTATCCGGCAGAATGCAGTTGCATGAGTTCATTCAATGGCGCAGTACTCTCAACTGGAATGATCGATTAAGACAAAACAAGCCACATGAATAGAGAAAGGTATGTGGAATGACGTCACGAAAACAGTTGTTGCCAACTCCCCTCTTTTTTCAAGCTACACACTTAATCTAGGTTTTTTTTTGTCACAACTGACTCAGATGCTTCTCTAGCAAGATTAATGTAGATATCAAATTAATAAAACGATATTAATGTTTTGAAAAACTTACGGTGTGTATATTCACTTGGGAATATGGAGAAATTCCAAAGCCAACTTTTTCAACTCTGTCTAAGTGACAAATAATTTATAGAAGAAAAAATTTCGTTCGAAGTTGAATTAATTCTGTAAAGATTATAATTAGGCAATAAAAACAGTTTTGTTAATAAAGGAGTTTCATGAATAAAAGAGTTTGATGCAAAATCATTTTTAAAATTAAAACTTTAGTTTTAAAGCTAAGTGAATACTAGATATTTAAATCCCTGTAGTTTTCTATTAGAATTGTCATTTATAAGTAAAAAATATTGCCTCTTCTTTATTAAAATGAACAATTTAAAATAGTGGTAACTAGAACTACAGACAGAGAAGAAAATTTTCAACACACAAGAAAAATAAAATACACTGCAAAAAAATATAAAGTTTATTCTAACTTCTAAAACATTACATTTTGAAATAAATATTTATTTCCATAAATTTTGCAGCAAGAAATAAAATAAGGACGGCAAAACAAATAATTCATGCTTAGAAATATAGCTCTTTTTCTGAATGTGAACTGAAAAAAATCACAGAATATTTTTAAAATCCCATTTTTTAAAACTTTTCAGAGTTAAAAGAACACGAAACCTAAATTGAATCATGAAAGCTCACATGTATTTTAGTATTTTACGTAGCTAAGACAAATCATGTAGTGCTTCTTAGAATTTACTAACAGGATATAAATAATATCTAATGCTAAAGAAAATTAACTGTGCAATTTAGAAATCTACAAAAATGAAATTTATTAACACATTTTTTACGTACATAATATGTATAATTCATTTCCAGAATAATTTTAAATAATCTCTCTGAATGTTTTGGACACAGAATTTATATTTGTATTAAAAATATCCTAAAATGGAAATAAAATTATATACCATGAAAGTAGAGTAGGAAAAAAGGAAGTAATTGAAGGTTGCATAATATAAACATGTAAATAATTCATATTATAGAATAAAAAATTATATTAATAACTGAAAAACAAATGACTAACTCCAATGGACTCCATAAGAATAAAAAATAAATATTTTAGAAAAGAAAAATGCACATTATTTTGTTTAAGACTACATGTGTTTCGATCCAAAATTTAAAATACTCCTTCTCCGTTCAGATAAAATTGGAAACTTTTTACTCGGCAGTTTGTATCCTTATGGAAAAATGCATAAAAAATCCAATTTCCCCGTCATTACTCTAAAAATTCTCCATCTGTAACTTTGGTTTTTTCTCCCCTATTCAGTCAATAAAAGCAACATTTTCCACTGGTTTCGAAGTCTGCATACACATAGTACAATACATTTTTTTAAAAACTTATTTTTTAAAAAAATATCAATTTATCATATATAATGCCCATATATATTAAAAATATATATTAAAGCAGAATAAAACACAAGAATCTGTTATTTCCCTGTCCCTTTGATGAAAAGTTAATTAAATGTTATTGAAAAAATAGAGTGCTTCAGTATTGAAAGCAATTAGTGCTTAAGTACTTAAAAAGGTAATTAAATAATGAATAATTCATTGGAAGAATAGCGAATGTTAAAAAATGAATTCCTTTCAAAAAGCACATCTTATGTCTTTTCTTTTAATACATCCTTATACAGAAAAAGAATTATTTATGAGAAATAAACGACACATTAAATATCTCAAGTGAGGATAAAGAAGTAAAAATAGCATCAACTCACTAGGATCAACGCATAACACCCACGACTGTACATTAACAATCATTACTTGTGTAAACTTTTGAGCATTCTTTTGGTTGCTTGCTTAAGGGTCTTAATGCTTCAAGCTTTTGCAAGACACTGATATTTACTATATAATAAACAAATCTATCAAACCTCCTATAAAGGCATAGACTCGAGCACTGTTGCTTCAGATCAACAGCTGAGTTTCAACCAACATCAACGGAGATCTCATCTCTGTTCACTCGATGAAACTGAGATCGCATTCATCGGTCACTGGCCGTTCTGGGGATCAGAAGATGCTCCTGATTTTCACTTGTGTTTCCTGCTTAGGAATAGTAGCAGCATTTTCTTTTGGAATCGAAACTAATATTCGTCAACTTCAGAAAGAAATGGTAGCTGAATTCTGGGAATCGAACAACTCAGACTATTCAAAAGTGAAAAACAGTTCAATTGACAGAAAGTCTACTGAAGTTTTCCGTAGAAGTTCAAGTGCTCTAGAACGGTTTGATGAATCTATGGATGAAGAAATATCAGGTGCTTTGGATTCTGCTCGAAGATTCACTAAGCAGTTTGAACCTTCTGATGAATCTATTTTAGGTATTTCGTTGGACGAAGTTTTGAAATTATCAAATTATAACAACAAAGTAGATGACGACAACAAAAGCAAGACAATGAGTAAAAGAGACAACAGTGTTATGATACCACAGATACGCGCGCGATATGGAAGGTCAGATTATTTAATTCCAGCACCACGTTTAGGAAGATCCAACTACTCAATACCAAATTCTCCATTTAAAAGATTACATTCGTTGATTCCAAGGCCTCGATTTGGGAGATCCAATTATTTAATACCAATCCCTCGATTTGGAAGGTCAGATACATTAATTCCAATGCCTCGAACTGGAAGATCTGATTATTTGATTCCAGCCCCTCGAATTGGAAGATCTGATTACTTAACTTCAGCATCCAGAACTGGAAGGTCTAATTATTTGATTCCAGTGCCACGTTTGGGGAGGTCCAATAATTTAATACCGATTCCTCGATATGGAAGATCCAATTTCGTTATTCCGGCTCCAAGAATTGAGAGATCCGATTACTTAATTCCAGTTCCTCGAATTGGGAGATCCAATTACTTGATTCCAGTTCCTCGAGTTGGAAGATCCAATTACTTGATTCCAGTTCCTCGAGTTGGGAGATCCAATTACTTGATTCCAGTTCCTCGAATTGGGAGGTCTAATTACTTGATTCCAGTTCCTCGAGTTGGAAGATCCAATTACTTGATTCCAGTTCCTCGAATTGGGAGATCCAATTACTTGATTCCAGTTCCTCGAGTTGGGAGATCCAATTATTTGATTCCAGTCCAGGACAGAAATATGACTGAAGAAAATTTATCTGTATTTACAGATAATATAAAGAGTGAAGATCCTGAAGTTTATAGCGCTTATAATTCTGGTACAAAAAGAAACTCTGATGGTACAGGAACAGTAATTCTGTATCTAAGGCCTGGACATGTTGCTGAGATGGAAGAATTAGAATCAATGAATATAGCAGAGAAAAGGCAAACCAATGACACTCTCATTCCACAAATTAGATATGGGTGAGTTTCCAAATAAGTTAAGTACGAAGACAAAGTGATCTGTAAATCGTACACTGTTGTATATTTTATATATATGTGAATATTTACGATGGGAAAAATGTAATATTTATTTTTAAAAATTCTGTTTTTCCGAGTAAGATTTGTATAAATGCAATGAAGTAAAACCCTTTATAATCTATAAACCGAAGTGTTTCTTATTAAAAAACTGAATTGGTTCCGACAGTAAAATTAACTAACTTTAAGCGAAGATGGAAAATTGAGACTTGCTGTCCTTTTTGGTCAAAAATTAACAATTTTTCATTAAAATAACTTTTTTGTTTGATTTGTAATCTGTTAATCCGATTTATTGAAAGTAACGGATTTGGAGCATTTTATTTCAAGTAAATGTTATTGTGTCCTTTTACTTTTAATTAAAATGTGAAAGAAAATAATTATCTGCAAGTGTTTTTTCATGCTTTTCAGTTGCTCATGTTAAATTAATGTCAATAGGCACTTAAGTAATGTTCTTATTTCCATATTGCCCTTAAAAAAGTAAAGAGAAATAACGAATGTAAACATGTATTTAAGCTAAATTTTAGACTAATTTGAAAAAAAGACTTCGATTAATAAACAACAAGTAATATAAAAAAATTTTTTAAAGTCAATTCCTACTTAGGTCAACAAAGAAAATTTTTTATTTTAGTTACTTTTTATTCAATAATTGCAATTATTATAAGTATGTATGTACATGTGACAGAATTGCAATATTAAATGGCAAAATAAAAAGCGGATTTTCCATTTTCCTTTCTATATATGGTGTTGAACTATTATTTTTCGTTTGTTACTATTTATTCATTTATAAATCACATTCTCAGAAATTGTGGCATCCCAGGTAGGATTCAAACCCCAAAACCTTTGAATTAGAAGTCCAACGCGCTACAGAGACACAATGAGTGATTTTCCTTTTTATATATGGTGTTGGACTATTATTTTTGTTTGTTACTATTTATTTATAAATTAAGTTTAATTAATGAATTAATATTTGATAAAACTGTATTGATATCGAGTGTCATCCACTACATGTTTAGAAAAATATATTTGAACTTGAATGGATGAATAAAAAGTATTTTATAAATGATTGAAAATTTAAACTATATATATATCCCTATATATATATATAGGGAGAGAGAACTAATAGAAGGAATTATTGAAAAAATATTGTACAAATCACAATGCTTTCAGAAATAGTGGTATTATCAAAATTAAAAAAAACTGTATCAAACTTGTTAGGAATAGTTTCCCTAATGTATTGTATGCGGTTAAATTCCTTTTAAAAATGGTTGATGTATGCTAAAAACAGGAAGAACAGAATAATTCTTGCAATAGTATTTTACTTTTTTGACTTTATTTCTTCCTCTCTTTTTCACTGAACCATACTATCACTTAAAAGATATTTCAGTATTCATAAAATGTTTTCTGTTTCTAATAAATTATCTTTTGAAGACAAACAATTTTTCCAAAGAAATCTAGGAATTCTTTGATATAAGAATTTTTTTTCATAATTCTGTATCACACAGATATTTATAATGTTATTAAGAACAAAATAATATATGAATATTAATTTTTTTACTATAATTATATTTATGTCTTTAGAAATACATTATCAAAACATATAATCTTAGATTTTCAGATCTCATTTAACATTTTTTGTAAAAAACTTATATAATTCATGCAAAATGTGTCAATAACAATCATCTTTATTATAATTTAATACAATAATTTTGGAAACATTTTACCCTATATTTTTAATACTTATTGTTTATGAATAACGAATGTGCTTTTCTATATTAGGTATAACTCTATGGCATTTCTATTTAATTTGAGAAGTAAATGTAAAAATAAACTATTTCAAATTGCTGCCTTAAAAGTATAATGAAAAATTTGAACAGTGAAAATTGTTCAGAAGATTTTGTGTATGGTAATATTTCAATCTATAGTATTGTCATATAGCGAGAAATTTAAATGGAATATTTAAATAATAAAAATCAATGTGATTAAGCAATAAGATATTTATCAGATTTCTTACATTATTAAGAAACAAGTAGATTTATAAGATGATTTATCATTAACATTTTGTTATAATGTTTTTTATAGACTATAATCAACATTATAACAAAATGTTAATGACTTAACAATTGTTTCAAAATTTGTGTAAATTGTGCACTGGCTACCAAATGGCATGTGATGGTAAATTTAAGAAAAATTGAAAAAATTTACTCAATGTGAAATTGCATCTGAAGAATACAATGAGCTTAAGCATTAGAAGTTAGTAGAAAGTTAGAAGTAATATTTTTAACGTGATTTACAGGATGTCATTCAGACCATTAACAAAACAATGTTTAAAGCAAAAAAAAGAAAATAAAAAAGCTTTTGGATAGTACTCCCAATTTTACAAATGAATGTAAATCATAGAAAGATTCAAGACAATTAGTAGAATAATTGCAGAAAATTCTCCGGAAATAAAGATGTAGATTCCCTTATGAAAGAGTTTAAATAATTAAACAGATAAAGAAGAACAAATACTAAGTGGCCACAAAAGAAATTAATTGTAAACATTTGTTAAATGGCATACAATTCTGTTACTTTGGGATCCAAATAGATAATACGGTAATTATACAGAAGAAATTAGCCTCTTCTGTGTAGCTACCAAATTATCGATTTGGTATCCAAAAGTAACCCAATCTTTAGGTTATTACTTAACTATCTGCTTTAATTAATTTCTTCAGATTAGTTCATGTTTTCTTAAAGCACAACTGGAAGTGAAATTATAAACTGGCAAACACAAATATTTAAGATATTAAAAATATTTTGACCACAAAAACTTACTGCATAGATATATCTTTGGTAGTTTTACATCCCAAAGACACAGAAATTTTATATTGAATATAAAATTCTATTTTGATTTATTGCACTATATTTCTCTTAAAACAGCAACTCATCATGAACTTCACAACCATATAATTTATGTTTATGATGGGATACACTGTTTCTATGCAAATATAACAAAGGAATACTTTAAAATATTAATTTTGATTAATAAAATAATTTAAAATCTTGTTTAAATGAAATTAAATTAAAATCAGCAAATAAATAAAAATACAATGCATTTAAAGTACAATTTATTTAGATCAATTTGGGCGGGAAATGTCATTTTGAAACAAAAAAAATATAAATTAAACAGCTGAATGACTGTCACCCAATCAAATGTCACCACTACAGATCAAACATCTAGATTCTTCCTGGAAAATCCTTACAGAAGATCTGTCATAAATATCTGCCATGGATCCATTGTGAATAGGTTTTCAATCATCCATCTTCTTTCTCAGTTGTTTTGTGTTGTCACTGAACAGGCATTTTGTTAAAGCTGCTTCACTGGCTCGCCATTTTGGACAGAGGCAACTACTTCCACAATCTAAAGAAACAAATACATTTCAAACTTATATTAAATAAAAGTTTGAAAATTTTAGTACATGTTTAACTCTTAAATCTTTCCTTTTCTAAAAAAAAATTCAACTTTTAAAAAAGATTTTTTTTAGAGAAAATTAAAAATAAACTAATGTTAAACCAAGTAAAGTAAAAATTTTAATAACTTAGTTTTTAAAATATAAAAGCCAGCAAAACATTAGTCTCTTACCAACACCAAAAATTACAACAAATGGTCTTTGAAAGCATAACAATTTATTATATAAGATACAGAGAAGCCTAATAAAATAATTCTATAATTAAAAATAAAATTAGTTAAAACAGAACATTATATTTTTAAATTTTAGACATTAATGAGAGTTTTGGATATAAGACTGTCTTTGCTAAATGTATGAGGGCTTGAACTAAACACAATGCACATTTTTAAACAGAAAAATGTCTCAATTTTCGTGAAATTTTGCAACATTGCAATTCATACATGTCTGTTAGTGTCTTTAAAATTTCAAAATATTGCATAAATAATGATTTTTACCTTTTAACATGTAAAGGGATACCTCATTTAACATTACCGTATAGGAGAAAAAACAGGAAACACATTTTATACCAGAAAAAAAAAGGATCAATTTGGATAAAAATAAGATATGAAATATACTGTTCTCTATAGGATAGTGAAGCCAGAATATAGTATTAATGTTGAAATGCTTTTTTATCCAAAAAAAATCCTCCAAATCTGGATCTATCCTTTAACAATACACTGAAGACAGTCTTAATATACCGTATAACTTCCTATAAATTTACTATGAAAATTTGAAAATGACTATTCCTCAGTTTAAAGTTCCCAGTTGGAAAACCTATTTTACACAATTATTTACCATTAATTAAGCACTGAAAGATACATTTAGCTTTTTTTACAAGATCTAAACGGAAATTTTTTTAACTTGTAACATTTTTTATCTCTTTTTCCCCCGTAAAAATTGACAAAGTCAGAATTCTTTAAATTTTTTTTTAAATACAAATCTAATATTTGTAAGCCAAGACTGAATAACTGACCTCAAAGTATGTAAGGTGGAATACACCTCCTTTCAATGTCACATCCATGAGGAATTAAAATGAATATACAATTTCTAAGTTTTCTACAAAATCTCAGAAATGCTTGTTTCTGAAGCTCACATTGTTTCTCATAGAAATACAACTAATAAAAACCTGCAGAATTTTTTGATTTAAAAAAAAATCAAATAAGTTCATATTACCTTGGCAATAAGAGAACAACTTAAGACTATCTTTGCATCCCACGTAGGACATTGATGAAATTTTTGAAGACCGATCTAAAATATATCTTAGGACAGATAAAGAAAGTCTTGCACAAGTTAAAGAAATCCAGTGATTGGAAACATTTTTATATACAAAATGTAGTAACAAGAGAAATGCCATACTTAAAAAAAAAATTCTGCATATATTAACCTTTCAAAGATAACAAAATCAATAATTTGTTTACTTAAAATTTAGATTTAAATTCTATTTTGAAATCCATTCTCACTGATTCACATGATTGTTCACATCTAGATGCGTTCACAGTGAAACCCGTGTGTTTTATTTATTTTAAAGATAAAACTTTATATAGGTCTGGAATTTTTAAAATAATTTCTGCATGTTTTTCAAGAGTAAATATGATTAATATAATTATAAAAATGTATGTAAGTTTATTATTACATAAATGCATTTATCAATATCATATTTTGTTAATTAAATTAGTTATAGTATATTCCTGTCAGTCTAATGTATGCAAATGATCCTAAAAGACATGTTATAATCAAACTATCTAATTCTATGTTAATGAACACAAAGAGGAATTTGTATAAAAGTAAAAGCAATTTCTAAATATAAATTTTTGAAAAAATGAAATAACAAATTGTTTCTTTTCCTGTCTTTTTTAAAACTGACCAATATGCAACTACACATAACAAATAAAAGAGCTAAAAAAACAATGCCGAGTGAGTGAGTGAATATTAGCATTACACTATTGAGCTTTTGGCGACAGAACTTGTAATTTTGAACCATAGTCAAGCAATGAAGACAATACCTGCGCTGGCACCAACTCTAACTTCCCCACCACACCCACAGGAGGACCTTTGAGCTTCAACATATTTAACCTGCATCAGCCTCCTCTGCACAACGGGTCTTCAGCGTTTTGAACTCATAACACACAACACATAGTCATAAGTCCATTGCCTTGACCACTTGGCTACTGCAGCCACAAAAACAATACCAAGAGCGATACTTTTAAGAAACAATCATTATTCAGAGCTTATTTCACTGAAAATAAATTTATGAAGACTTACCTCATTGAAATCTGGAAATTTCCCTTTCTTTAGCTTGGAAAATACAAGAACACCATTGACAACAACTTCAAATGAGGCTATAAAAACATAGTTATATCAAAATAAAGTGAAGAATGATGAATTCATGCTGAAAAATTAATTTGTTAAAATAACACTAATTTTCTCAATATCATAACATCAAAGAATAAAAGTACTTATTTTTACAATTAAATGATTTTAATATTGATAGGGTATTTAGTCAACACTCTTAGAGGCGGATTAAGCGGCTGGCGGACCTGGCAGCCGCCAGGGGCCCCGAGCACCAGCAGGGGCCGCAAGCTGATATCAGTTATAAGTTCAACATGCAACAAAAAATCTTGTACTGATATTGCAAACCCAATGATTATCTACGATTTGAATCATATAACAATTAGTGTTGCCCTCGTATATTGCATGTAATTGCGGTTGAAAACCTTTTGTTTTTTTAAAAGAAATGTTTTCCTGAACTTTGGTCTTTAATATATGTTTTCGGTTGCAAGTTTTTAAAAATTTGATCCCAGATTTCTTATATTAAAATAATGATCCCAGACTATAAACAACTACCTATGTTAAGTTCTTTAGAAAGAATTTAGTATTTGAAGGTTTGGGACTTATCGTTATCTGGATTTTTGTGTTTATATTTTGAGAATGTGGGGAAAGAGATCGAAGCAGTATCAGATTAAACGATATGGAGGCCCCTAGGCAGTCGAGTTCTCAGGGCCCTTTAGCCTGTTTTTGGAGCACTAACAGAAAACAGAACACGCTTTTGTAGGGCCCTAAAAAGCACGGGGCCCATAGGCAATTCCCTACTCTGCCTAATGAGTAATCCGGCACTGGATTGAAGAATTTTGTAAATTTTGCATCAGTTTTATTTCAGTCAGCATGACAGAAATAGGGAAATATTTAAGTGAGATTGAAATTTCTCTAAATTGATGAATGAATCAAATAGTGAAATAGATGAAAGTAATTTTTCGAAAAAAACTGTAGAGCAGTGTTTCTCAAACTGTGGAGCGCCCCCCCCCCCGATGGGGGGTGATAACCCTACAAGGGGGGTGCGAGCATATGGAAAATAAAAGATTTAAAAAAAATTAGTTTACTGACATGAAGTAAAACAAAATACTTTCTGACATAAAAAAACACACATTACATTGATATAATTTATACATATCATCTGGCGATATTACGTCATCGAAAATAAAAGCTCCTAGCTGCAGGGGCCCCTGACATGTGTAAGCAAAAAGTCGTAAAATGTTATCAATGGTCTTTTTTACCATTGATAACATTTTAACAGCTATTTTACATTTATAAAATAGTATGTCACTGGCTTAAAACGATATAAGTTTTCCGTGTGAATTCTGAATCTCAGGAAACGCAATAAGAAAAGTTTTAAAAGCTGGTAAAATTACTCAAAATAATGAGAAGACAAGGAGTGGTGTGATCTTTGAATGTAGGAAAAACTTCTCATTCAAAGGGGATCCACACAAAGATTGTTAGAAGTAAAATACAGATAACACTTAGGATGGAAAAAATCCATTCAGAATGTTATTTGCCTGTAAATGACAATAACCCCTTCGTCTATTGATTGATTGACTGTAAGAAACATCGCACTAAGAAGCTACAGGAAGGCTTGGCCCTTAGTCGGAATTTTTTTCAGAGATGGTGTAGTGAAAGAGATATTTTATTTTCCCCGGTTCTCTTTTATTTCTGTAACAACCAAAAGACTGAATGTGCATTCATGGTGAGCAAGGGCTCGATAACTGCTTCCCGTTCGAAGAAAAGATAGGACCATAAGCCCCCAGAAGTCTTCTGCCATCCTCCAAGTCTATAGTTAATTATTTTTCTAAGGAGTATCAATGAGTTCCCAACTTTGGTTCTCTGGGGGAAGGAGAAGGGGGCACGTTAAAGAAGAATTGCGGCATATTGGACAAAAGCATGATAAAGGTTTATGACAGGCTTAAGGACGAATGAAAAGAATGAGACAGAATGACCCTGAAAAAAAGACCTCTTTTCGAAGAAAACTCAGAAAATTTTGCGTCAATTTGACTTCCGAACTAATTTCTTTTAGCTTCCTGCGCGTATACAGACAAATAAGAGAACCGTGTTTTAACAACAAAAAAAGTTAACTATATTTTCATTTTCAAATTCTCTTAGATTTTTAAGATTTAATGCGCAGTTATTTTAATCATTGCATAACATAAAGTGAAAAAAATATTTTGTGTATTTGTGTCATTACTATTTTATTTATTTATTTATCTCTCGTTTTATACACATAAATATAAATAACTGTCATCAGTTTCTTAGAATATTTTCATGATGATTAACATATTTAAATGTGTTTTCGTAGCTTGAATCTTAAAACATTTTCCATTGGCATTGTTATTCAAATGAAAAAATATTATTTGCCTCTCGTATAAAAATAATTCTTTGAGTCAGTTATAAAAAGCGGTAGTACATTTAAAATATGAAACATTAATGAGATTTTGAGTACATTCATTAATTATTTACCATACTTAAAAGAATCCTAACAATAACTCGAAATTGAAATAAAACGTTATTATATTTATTGTGTTGATTTTTTGTTTGTAATCCTAACGTATTACGATAATTATGTTTAGTAATATTTTGTGATATTGTGGTGTTTGTCAAACAATTTTGAGTTATCTTAGAAATTTCAAATTATTTTGGAAATGTTTTATTGTTCTGTTTAGTCACAAAGTATTAAGATTTTTGAAAAAACAAACAAGTATAGTAATAATACTAAACTAGAATGTGTAAAAAACATTTGCATTTAGTTAATGTTTTATTAACTTATATTTAGAAATTTTAAAAGGAAACTTTACAAATCAAGAGCATTATAATTGTTTTTCCAGTTTTTAAAAGAAAACATTTAGAATTTTTGAAAGCTTATTTTTGGTTGAGATATTTTAATAATTTTGATTATAAGTAATCCGGAAGCTAAGCTACGTTTTGTTCTAGAAATTAAACTATGATTGTTGTAAAAAATAAAAGTATTAAACAAAATATGTGTGTATTAAATCAGAAATTTTATTATTCTATCAGAAATTTGAAAAAATAGATGAAATGTAGTTTTATGAGAGTTTGGAAAAAAAATTTAAATGCTTTAGAAATTTTAGCTAAATTTGGACTGGATATTATAAATTGCAGAGGGGGGGGGGTAATCATTTGATAATGCCTCTAATATGTCCGGGCGGTACTCAGGTCTACAGGCACGTATTAAAGAACACAGTTCAAGCGCCGTTTGTATTCCTTGTGCCATTCATTCTTTAAATTTAGTAGGAAATATAGCAGCAGAAAGTTGTAGCGATGCAATTAAATATTTTATGCTTGTACAGAAATTATTCAATTTTTTTTCTGTGTCAACCCATCGCTGGCTAATTTTAAATAAAAATCTGGATAGGAGTAAACATGCAATATCTGTGAAAAAATTTTCAGATACACGATAGTCAGCAAGAGCAGATGCCGTACGAGCTATAAGACTTGGTTATACACACATAGAAGAGGCCCGGGCTGAAATCCGTAATACAAATGAGAAGATCACAATAATGGATGCTTCTCTTTTGAAACAGATGGGCAAGTATGAAACTTCCCTAATGACCGTGATTTGGGATACCATACTCCTGAGGGTGAGTGCTACTAGCAAAGCATTACAATCAGTTGGGTGTGAGCTATTAAAAGGATCTAATCTACTGAAATCTTTAGAAAATTATATACAAAATTTCAGGAATGAATTTGGAAAAGTAGAACAAGAAGCAACTGCTTTATCAAGGCTCTCATTTGAAAAGGAAGTTGGACAAGCTTGCAGGCAGCGAAAGAGAAAAATTATTTTCGGTAAAACTAAAGAAAGTCATGAATTTGAAAATAGGGAAAATTTCTTGGTCAACTCATTTTATGTCATATGCGATTGGACAAGTGCAGAACTATCCCGAAGAGCTGGAATATATGAAACTGTTATAGAACACTTTTTTGCCGAGAGGTTACCTGAAATTAAGAAGAAAGCTATACAAAAATTAAAGGATATTTACAAAGACGATATTGAATCGTTTAATTTTTACGATGAAGTGGATAAGTTTTTGCTATTTTAAAAAGAAAACAAAGATACTATGAAGACTCCAATAGAAATTTATCGAGTTGGAAAAGAAATGGTCTCGACTTTCCCTAATGTAGAGATACTTTTAAAAATATTTTTAACTATACCGATATCAAATGCATCAGGCGAGAGATCTTTTTCGGTTTTAAAGCGTGGTAAAAATTATTTAAGAAGTAGTATGGGAGAAAACAAACTGAACAGCATGGCCATATTATATATAGAACAAGATGTTTTGGACCAAATAGATACTGCAAAAATAATCCATGAATTTGCCCAAGAAAAAGCAAGACGTAAAGTTATATAGCAAAACTTTAAGCTTTTTTTTTAATTCTTTAAAATAATGTTTAAATTTTTTTTGAGCCGTTAATTTTTTTTATTAGCTATATTTTATTTTGAGAACTTAAGATCAGCGAATTTTTTCACTATTTAAGTTTTTTCGACTCTTCAGCCCAGGGGGCCCCAAACCTTTTACCGCCAAGGGCCTCCAACTAGCTTAATCCGCCTCTGCTCTTAGTATAATTAATTTCTATACTATAATAAAACACAGTGGTGCAACAGCCCATGAGGGACAAGGCCTACTGTGCCCATCTCAGTTTTCATGACCATGGGCACTGAGGTGTATGAGCAGATGTTCTGGTCTCGTGGCCAGTCTGATGTGAAACTCCCAGTATTTAGTTCCAAAGCAAGCTTGGTCCTCCTTTATAGACCCACCAAAGGGATGAAAGGCTGAGTTGCCCTTTCCCAGCCTGGGATTTGAACCACAGACCTGTGGCATGGAGAGAGAGAGAGAGGGAGAATATTAACGTCGCACTGATTAGCAACACGAGGGCTTTTGGCGACGGTCCGCGTAATTTTGAACCATGGTCAAGTGATGCGGACGACACCTGAGCTGGCATCCCCCTCTCCTAACTACCACACCACACCAATGGGAGGACGTTTGAGCTCTCGACAGATTTAACGTGCATCTCTCCCCTACACTTTAGTGGTACTAGGATCGAACTCATGACATGCTAGCCATGATCCGATGCCTAGACCACTCGGCCACCGCGGGCGCCCTGTGGCATGGAAGCGTCATACACTACCACTGAGCCATAGAAAATTATTTTATATATAATAAAATGTGCTGCCCTGTAACAAGTCCCTGCTAACATTGCCTAAATCTGATCTTGATTGCAAGGAAACATCTCTACATAAGGTTTTGAAATATATATATATATGCATTTTTAAGGTGGTTGATGCATTTTGCTTCACGAGCTGGTAAAAAAAAAATATTGAAAAATTAGATTTTAATGATATTATTCAAAAGTTTGCTGTAGAATAAAGAGGGCAAAAAAAAAGCCTTTGTATAAATAACTATTAAGTATTAACTCTTGTTTAAATTTTTAACTCTTTCATGGTTACTAAAATTTTGTTTTGCCTTTTTATCACATTCCTAACCAACTTGCCATAAAATGTAGAAATGAATGATAAATTAAGTAGGCTTACACAGCTTATTTTGTAAAAGTAACAAGAAACTAGTGCATGTCATATAAGCTAAGAATTACTTCAACAATTATGTGCTCATGGCAAATTTTAATAGGGATGAGGTTTGTAGCAAGCATGGCAAACTTCAGCTTGCCCATGGAAATCTGTTTTGTTTGGAATTACTATAGTATAGAATTTAGATTTGCTGAATCCAATGCTGGAGTGTTAAAAATTCATACACTTCATTTCAAATATATATACATGAAATATATATGTATATTAAAACTAACAGTACCATTTTAAAACAGATTGCTTTGATGCATCTTTGGCAAAAATGGGAGAGGGTAGAGAAGTTGCTGGCATTATAACCATGTTTACTCTTACTGTCTTAATTCACAAGGCTAAGAGTTTCCATTTTACTAATGTGGTTATTTTACTTGAACCTACATTGTCTTGTTATATTTCAATTTATTACTTTGATTCATAAGAAGCATGGCAATTTAGTATATTACAAATGTATACAGCAATACCTTGACTTGCGCAATTTTCTAAGCTCGTCAATTCATCTTTTGTTGGGGGGGGGGTGAAACTGGTAATAAGATTGAAGAATTTTGCAGTCTTTTCAGGCAAACAAATTTAAAAATGCATAATGATGATGATGTTCAAGAACTGTTGGAATTCTGCAATCAGAGGCTCACAATTGACGAGTTCAGAGAAATGCAAAAGCAAGACATTGAAGAGCTTGAGTCTTCAGACTCAGTTCAATTAGAAGATTGAATAATGGACACCAATTTGACAGAAAGTCTCAGTTTCACTAAAAAAGGGTTACAAATTTTAGGAAATATAGACTACAATGAGGAGCAAATTTTTTTCAACAAAGCAAGGAATAAAAAATTATTAGCATTCTATGAGGAAATTTTGCAGGACAAAAATCTTTGAGCCAACAGATACTTTTTTAGATTTTATGAAATCTTCTACATCCAAATACATTTGGTTTTGCGATTTTGTATCTGTGTTATCTAAGACTAAAAAAAAAAATTCTTTCTAAATTATTTTTTTTTTCATCTCTGATCCCCAACTAAAAATAATATATATTTATTTACAAGCAAAATTATACCCGAACTTACATGAATTCAACTTATGCAGTAATTACTCAGTCCCACCTATTACATAAGAGTTTGAGGTATTACCGTATAACTGAATGTTTTTCATAAACAGTGACTTACAAAAAAAAGACTTTTAAATAATAAGTATGAAATACATTCTTTAGAATTTAAAATTTCAATTCATGAAAGTCCAATGAAAAACATCCATTTGCTTCAAAACATTATACTACATAGCTATAATAAAAGTATTAATGCTAAATATTTTGAAGCCTTTTATTAGCTCTCTAACTAAGATTTACGAAAGTTATTATCCACAACAACAATCTGACCTGCCTTTAATTTGTTAATCAGTATCTGTACTACATAAGATAAAAAAACTGCAGAAATGTTATATCTGGAAGTTTACTTAGGGAAGAATGGGGAAGGATATGAGTTTTAACATCTGTTTTTCCTGGCATCAAAAGATGCACGGTTGGCATTTTTTGCTTTCTTTTCAGTTTTTGGATTTATCAATTACATTTTCTTCTAATTGATGAATATATATATAATTTTTTGTTAGTGTTTGAAGAGGAATATGTCAAGTTCTGTAAAAGAAAACTTTGCATAATACCACACATATTTTTAGTAAATTGATAAATATTGCCCGCTATTCATTCTTGTCAAAATTGTAACCAAACATAATTGAAAATTACTTACATTTTCTTCCAACTGTTCCATTAACCTCAGCTTCAGGAACTGCTTCAAGTATCATCTTTTGCAGTTCCTTGAAGCGAGGTTCATATCCTCATGCACCACTGAAATAAATTTTAAAAACAGGTTAGTATTTTAGAATAATTTTAACAAATGTAATGAGCTTTAACTGATTTTTATTCCTTAATGATTCTTACATAACAAATATCTTGATTAAATACAAACAATAAAGTTATAATTTATAAATATATTTTAGACCAGTAATTATGTAATTTACAAAATACAAGACAATGCACAAAGTATTCTTTTTGAGACTTATGGAATGGCTAACCCATTGCATACAATATTTACAATATATGTATTATTTATCTTTGTAGTCATTATTAATCATAAAACATATTTTTATATGCAATCAAAAGTTAAGTAAAGAGATAAAACTTTTTTTTGAACTTAAATTTTAATATTTTAAATTAAACTGTGCCTTTTTTGGAATAAATACTTCCATTTGAACTTTTATATTTTGGTTAGCTAAAGTACAAAATAAACAGTTCATTCAATTAGCAAACATATATATCAACTTACATTAATCAAAATGATAGACTAAAAAATGTATTAATTAGTAAATTGTAAATTTTAGAAGGGTTAAATGCAGTGCCAATTTAAGTTCATTTCAGGTCCTGGGCGCAGAAGATCTATAGGTCCCATTGTCACAGGCAGATTGAAATTTATAACCAGAAAATCTGGTTAAGTCCAGCTTATCCAGGCACCCAATGGATAAACTGGCACTTGTTAAATATTTTCTTTTTGACAAATGATCAAAAGTATTTAGACATATTTTAGTAAAGATTTTACAAGTGATATCAATCTATTAACCCCCAAAGTATAAAAGTCATTTAAATTTACAAACAGTTTTAAAGTTAGAAAATTACAATGGGAGAAAAATGAAAGCTAAATGATTTTGAACATAGTGAAGTGATTGGCAGCCCCTAGGATGGAGAGTGATGTTTCAGGGATATAAAATAACAGATTATAACTACCAGTCTGTGATAAAGCACTAAAATAGTTTATTAGTTCTTCAATATAATTAAGTTGAGAAATACTCATCTAGACTGAAACAAAACACCCCATGGGTACTTGCATATTAGCGTCACCACAGCTAAATTGGCACCACACGAATTGCACCATTTTCCACTAAAATCTGACCAATTGGCATTTTTTTTAAACGTAAAACATGTTAGAATCTTTGTTTTGATATCAAGGTGTGATTCATGTGGTGCCAAATTTACTGTGGTGATACTAATATATAAGTATGCTAATACCTGCAGTGACTAGATTTGGTACAGGTATAATTATTTCTACAGTTTCAGCTTTTTTTATTATCATGGCTTGATATTAACTTAAGAGTTCACGTGTTGCAAAAAAAGAAATTAAACTTGTCTTAAAGAACCCAGTATTGTTTGAAATGGTCTTATTAGAATGCAAGGGATACTATATGAAATAAGTTGCTTGTGTGTGGATGACAGAAAAATGTTTTCCCAAATTCCACACAATTCTCTTTTTATATGCTCGTCACTATGTACTGCCATATAACTAGAATGAATAATTAAAGAAACCTCCAATTCATCACAAAAAAAAAAAAAAAAAAAATCGAACAGTCCAAATTATAAGAGCATTTAATAATATAACAATGGAGACTTTTTTTACATTTATATCTGACACACAAAATCCTTATTTCAAAATTATATTCATAAATACAGATACTATGCATTAATAACAAATTTCCAAGTTGCCAATTCCTGAATATTTTAAGGAATAGAAAATGCAATTTTGTTACCATTTCATGCACACATTGAGAAGCAATAAATTAAATAATAAGTCAGCGTTTTTAACTGAAATCAAAAAGGTCAGATATCACAAAGAACCGAAACAAAATCGATATTATATGATAATTAAATTTAAAAAAATCATTTGTCCATTTTATGTACGAAGCACTCAACATTCAGTACGTTCAATGAACAATTTAAAACTATCCCCGCCTCACCAGAATTTAATAGTAATAAAAATCCTTAATTTTATGAGGATTATATACAAGAACAAATTTAGAAAGAAAACCTTCAATCAGAGAAAATAACACATATGAAGTATTATAATCTATAAATGAAAATATATAAAATGAATTATGTTAATCCTGCGAATATGTTCCTATTAAATTTTCCAAATGAATAATAAGTGCATTGCAATTATTATATATTTGCAGTAAACAAATTCAAAATAAAATAACCCAAAAGATTCAAGGAACAATTTCAGCATCATGCATAATTTAAAACACACAATATGTGGTAACAAATGTAAAAATGATACCAATATTCAACATCAACTTTCGCAGACATTCTGTTACTATTTCTTAGCGACGCAGTCCAGACGAATTCCAATGAGAAACTTTCTTGGGTTATTATGTCAATCAATTTGACGCGCTACCAAATTTGATTCTTTTCTGTTTTCGTAAAGTGTTGCCAACTACATAAATTTTAAATACTTTGTAGGGGATAATATGACGTCATTTTCCTAGCTGAAATATAGCTCAGTTAGTGAAAACGAATAATATAATTTCACTGACTATATTTCCAAAGATTTTAAATAAATCTCAAATGAGATATCAATGAAAACTTAACTAGTACAAGAAGCAAAGTAGTAATTGCCAATATTTGAATTAGTTTAGCTTGCTTAACATCGTACTAAAACTGCATTTGATCAAGCTTAGACGTAGTTTTCCAAGACCAATGGAAAACTACGATTTATTCTGGGCAAGACTATCCAGTTCGAATGCTCAGTTTTCTACAGTCCAAAACGAAAATTTCTTACCTTTTTTAAATTCTGAGGATTTCAAAGGCATTTCTTTTAATTCAACGATTTTAAAAAATTAATGTATTGTTACATCGCGCGCGTTTTCTTCTAATACAGCCAGCAAGTCCACTTTAGTAAAATTTTTAAACGTTAGTGCTCATAAGCGATGTTCAACAAAAGAATCAACCTGTCGCCTTTACTAGACACTCCGTTAAAACTTCTGGTTCTCAACGGAGAGTGGCAGATTGATAAACTTTGAAATGTTCTTATAATAACTACCAGAATCCCCTCTTTTGACTTCTTATAATATGTAAAAGAATATAATTTTTTTCAATTATTTTTGCTTGCGCGCTCGTCTTCTTTCGTTCACTTACTGAAATGGAGAGAAAATGCGCTACTTACAGTAATATTTGAAGAAAGATAAAACTTCACGGGGGAGGGGAAGTGTGTATGAAACTTTTACCTAAAAAAACCGCACCCAAAAAGTTTTTATTTCAAACTAAGCGTGAATTGTGAATCCGAGCCCAATTTCCGACTAGACCGCAGAACAACCGAATAACGCAACGCACGCGAACCTAACGCTTCATTTAAATTTACTCTTCAATAAAACGCACTTAAAGAAGTTATCACTTCAAAACTTTGATAAGAAAATAAAATCTCGATCAAACTATTTCTGCAATAGTGAAACTCACTAATTTGCACTTCTATTGATATTGTAGCTATATTTTTGCTAAATCCACGTGATTGCATTATGTGACCGTCATGTACTCTATTGAATTCAAAGCTGACAATAGACTTATCTTACTTGTTAGAATTTAGGTAAAATTTCTAATTTGACAGTTCAGTAAAGATGTTCAAGCATTAAGATACTTCAAATAGCTTTTCAAAATTGAAGTAAAAGTCGTGCATGTTTATTTATTAAATCGTAGGCAACAGTAAAGCGCATGAACTGATTGGCTGGAAACACGCGATTGAATTTATCATGTGATTATGACATCACATGAATTTAATTCACTGAGAGATATGAACTCTTAGTTGTTTGCAACATTTTTTTCGGTTTTTCAGACTCGTGGAAAAGTCAAGATTACAATTATTTCTTGAATTTGTTTGGAATCTTAGCTCCTTATGCAAGTGTTTCACAATAAATCAATCAAGTGGAATGAGTAAATTTGCTTTACTACTTCTATAATCAGATAAATTATATTTGCTATATTGAATACTAATTGTATTTAATCATCTCTACCGAGGGAGTTATTTGACGTGTTAATTTCATTTGTAATTCTTGTTTCTTTTTACTAATCACTTGCATTTAATCTATCGCTGTATAGTAAAAATACCATATTAAAAATATCGTAAGTCTTTATTTTACATAGATTTTTGTATTATGCATTACTTTTTTTTCCGTACAAGATATATAGAATTTCTCCATGATTTTCAAGGTAACTACTTATTTATTTCAGTGTTTCTGATAACACATTTTGTAGATTTCAATGGCAGCATAAAAAGCTGCATGTCTTTTATGAGCAAATAATTTACACAAGGATTTCTAAGTGTGAGAATGAGAAGTGTCATTCCCCTTATGAAAACAGTTTCTTGTTATTCTTTAAATTTCTTTTTTGAAATCAAACTTAAATACTGAAGCAGTAAATCGCAAATAAATTTATATAAGGATATACCGTATATACTCGAATCTAAGCCATTATCGATTCTAAGCCACACCCCAAATTCTCCAAATGTTTTTGTGAATAAATGTTGTCATTGATTTCAAGCCGCACCCGCGAATCTCTACACATTCATGTGAAAAAATAAATTGTGCAAAATTTTCATCGATATCTGATAGTTAAGAAATTTAAGAAAAATTTTAGTAAGAAATAAATAATTTTACCAGCATTAAAAAAACTTTCAAATACATACATGAACCTATAATTACTCAAATCGTCAGTATCATGTTATGGCACGTGTCAGCGTATTATCATGTGCGCGTAACACTGTTATGTCTCATGAAGAGCATCGGTCGCCAGTAACCAAAACAAAGACTTCATTAGCTCAGCTTGGCGTTCAATTTGGCGTTCATCTTGACATTCAGTTTCACGTTCACCCGTATAGTTTCCGTTCCCGTAAGAATATGGGAATAAAATATAGCCTATGTTACTCCCCGTTAATGTAGCTTTCCATTAGTGAAAGAATTTTTAAAATCGCACCTGCCGTTTCCGAGATTAGCCGGAACAAACAGACAGACAGACAGACGAAAATTTTAAAAATTGTTTTTTTGTTATGAGTACCGTATATACTTTTAGTGCATTAAGTAAAAAGCTGCTAATTTGAAATTACAAACAGACACTTCAATTTTATTTATTTGTATAGACTGTGTTCGATGTAAGCACAAAAAAAAAAAAAAAAAGTGCCAACCATAACTGCTAACACTGACAGTAACAATTGCTTTTATGGTAATTTAATGTAATATATTTCGGAAACATTTTACAACTAAGTTTTTAATACAGAACATATTGCTCATAAATAGTAAAAGCTTTTCTATATTCGGTATCCATTTCCATTTAATCTTTGTAAGTGGAAATAAAAATAAAGTATTTCAAATTGTTTCTTAGAATATATAATGAAAAATTTTAAAAAACGGATTGTTGAAAAGATTTTGTGTATGCTAATATTTCAATCAATAACATAACATTGATGAGTTCATAATTCAAACTATTAATTTAAGTGGAATATTTCAAACTTAAAGTTTATTGTGGTCAAGTAATGAGAATTTATTAGATTCCTTAGACTATTCATAAGACATAAGATTTATTAATTTACGATAATACTAAATCATAATAAACGTTATAAGAAAGTATTAAGGAATTTTATATAAAAAGTTTCAAAATTTGTGTAAAACTTTACACTGGCTACCAAATGGTACGTGATGAAAAAAATTAAGAAAAATAAAAACAGTTTGAGTATTGCTATTGTAATTGTGTAATGTGTGGTATTTCCGCAAAAAATATTTTGCAGAATCAGAATTTGAATCATGTATATCACTGGTTTTGAAATTCGTGGTCATGAACTATTCATTACTACAAACAAATAAATAATTGCGAATTATTTTTATGTAATAATTATCAATATGTGTGTTAACAATTTCATAGTTAAACTGTAACTTATCGTGTAACTTACACATTCAAAACAAATAATGAATACAAATTTATAAAGGTCAAAGGACAAAGAATTTTATAAATTCTTTTAAGACGTTTCAATTTATCATTAGTTGATTTTTATAAAAATATTTGATAACCATACTCTTTTGCTTCGGATTTACTGATTTTATGCTCTGTTTTTAAAATACGTACAAAAAATTTAAACTAAAAAAATAAAGCTTAATTTGATTTCAGATTTTATTAAAAGTTAATGTAAGGCTAATTTGAAACAGTTAAACTCTAGAAACCATTTACAGTCCTTTAAAAATGATTAGTTCTTGAGGTAGCCACGTGCATAGCATATCTTCAGTTGGAGTCGGACCATTGGGTGGTACATTCTTAAAAAGATTATTGCAACATTTCTGCTGCATTCAGACTTTACTTTTCTGTACAAGCAATCTTCCACTTTCTTCAGCTCCCTAAAAAATCACAGTTAATGATTATTAAATATTACTTAAAACAAGTAATAAAAAATTCTTTTTAAGTCAATTCCTACTTTGAACAAGATTACACAAAAATACATATATATATATATATATATATATATATATATATATTATTTTTTTCAGTTTTAATCATGTTTATTCATCTCCCTCTTGTAGAGAAATCTTGATTATATATATAGGGAGAGAGTGAATTAATAGTAGGAATTGAAAAAAGAGCATGATTTGTCTGCATTGTTGTAACAATGCAGCCCGGTTTGGCTAGTTTGGCTGAAAAACTGGTTTTCGACGCCAACTTTTGTCATTGCTTTAACAGTTACGCTGTTAGAACAATAGGGACGAAACTAAGTTGGCGTCGAAAACCCGTAATTAATTTAATTAATTAAGTGAGAATTAATGAATTAGTATTTGAAAAAAACTGTATTAACATCAAGTGCCATCCACTACAAGTTTAAAAAAATTTATTTGAACTTGATTGGATGAAGAGAAAATATCTTATTAACGATTGAAAATTTGAATAAGATAATTATATAAATATGTAGAGAGAGTGAGCTAATAGTAGGAATTGAAAAAAAAAAAGACGTGAAATTTTAGTAAGAAAATAACCGATTGAGTATGAATGAATAAATCAAATTTCAGAATAAAGATAAATAGTTAAGGCATAGGAAATTTTACGATTATGTCTATTCCTCCAGAAATGAACTATTTTATAATCGAATTCATATTATTGAGCTATAATTGCTGACATATTCCTAATAATTGCTTTTTTAATACAATGACAGATTTTATTTGATTATAAAAAGTTTAACATCTTTATTTTGTCTCTATATTACTGTTTTACACAGGATTACTTGTGACGGCTATTACTTTCGTTGATGGAATGTAATAGTACTGATTTACTTGCAAACGATATTATATTTCTCCTTTTAAAAGAATTAAAATATTTAGAATACGCGACAATATATTAATATTCTGGATGAAGTAAATTTGGTGTTTAAATTAAAATCTAATTTTTTCAAAAATCGAGTATTTTTCCATTTATTGCTTACAATCCGAAATTATGTTTTCTTATAAAACTCTCGTGTTGCTTATATCCATCGTAAGCAATTTAATCCTAAAAACTACACTTATTCTGAAAATGAATTTCTAGTAGATTTATCACTAATAAAAGGAAAATAATGTTGAGTTTAAAATACTCAATGAGTATTTAATATTTAGATGAGGTTTACGTTACAAGAGATTCTTTTATAATTTTTTTCCATTTTTAGCAATCAAGAACTGGAGAATGCGATCATATTTGCATGTTATGTGAGAGTTCATGTTCACAGATTATGACAGTTTAAAATTAGGATCAAAAGTCTAGGAAAAAGCTATCTATGCCACTGAAATAGTTTTTGCTATTTGTCAATTCACATCCAACTTGCACAAATTCGTTTAAAAATGGCAAGTGGTATGTGTGTATTTAAACTACTCGTAGTCGTCTTATTCTTAGCATTTGCTACATTTTAATGTAGTTAAAGCTGACATTAT
The DNA here is from genome assembly GCA_019973975.1 of Trichonephila clavata. NCBI lineage: Eukaryota > Metazoa > Arthropoda > Arachnida > Araneae > Nephilidae > Trichonephila > Trichonephila clavata. The sequence continues at coordinate 36,939 of BMAO01017400.1, forward strand.
GAAAATATCCCGGTTTTCTAGCACATTTTAAAACAGAGGTCGATTAGCTGTAGCGTGCCAAACCCAATCTACCAATAGGATTTAGCGTGCCAAACAGTAGGACATTTTAGGAACGATTCAATTCCCGCGAAAATGCATGCAGAGTTAGAGAATAGAGGTGAGTAATATAGATTTAATTTTATTATATATTAATTTTGCATCATTTAAAAATATTTCTTGAAAAAAAAATTTTTTTTAAAATAAATAAGTAGCATAAAACATAACTATTTCTTCCACAAAAATTAAAAAATTTAAATTATACAAATATAATGCATTTTTATTAAAATAAAAAGAATAGACAACATATAAGTATTTACCTTTATTATAGTTAAATAAAAAAATAAAAAATTTTATTCTGCCGCACTTTTTTTTATACAGCAAAATCAGGGAATAAATCATTCGTGAAGTAATTTCTTTGCAGACTCGAAAATATTTTTAATACGAGGAAAGAGCTTTCACTTAGATATGTAGAACCAAAAGAGCAAACAGAGTAGATGCAAATTTCTCTCTTCAAAAATTAAATCTCTCCAGAAATGACAGTCAGTAATTTACAGAATAACTGTCAAGCTATCTTTCGGATTATTTCGTAATTCCGTAAATATCAATGATTCTAAAGATGTTTGTCAAATAAAGTCCATTATAAATTTTTCAACTTTCATCGACTAAAAAATTAACAAATTTGTAGAGTAGTGCAGCGTGCCGCTGAGAATTGTACCGCATACCACATGTGGCATGCATGCCATAGGTTGACAACCCCTGTTTTAGCACATAAAATAAAATTTTTATCTAAATTCAGTTCACAAGTAAGAAATTCGATTATTTATTTGGATATTTTAATGAATTGTGATACATATATTTAAGGTATACGACTACGTTCGGAAACTAATTTTAAAAAAGCATTTATAAATGAATGTTTTTTTTTAGATTTAATGTCCCATGAATTAGAATATAAATATAAAATTGTGTTGTAAGAATATTATTACAATAAAACATTATTTATATGCAATTTTTTGACAAAAAAGAAGAAGAAACGAAGAAAGGAGGACATATTTTCAAAACATTTTACTTTTACGAAAAATGCTTGTATAATAAAAATACTTTGCCTGTTTATTGCCTATTTTGAAAATATACGCATTCTTTCTTCGTTTTTTACAGAAGTATCACATTTAAATTATTTTTCTTGTAATAATATTTTAGAAGAATTTTATATATGTATATTCTAATTCAACTGACAGCAAATATCAATATATATATATATATCGTAATAACGTATTAGTTAGTGATAAATTTAATATATATTTAAATTTTAATGACTTTATTAAACATTGTATGGGAACATGAAGATACCCTGCTAATTTTATAAACTGTTCCTATCAGTTTAGAGTAAGAAATATGTAATAAAAATAGAATTTTTAATTAGTTGTACAGTTAATCTATAGATGGCGCCTCATGCTGAGTAAATTAATAATAATATATTTTACTTAAAATTAATGTTATATGTCTGGGTTGTACTTTTATTTTCAAAAAATTTCAAAACAAAATTTAGAAATTTTAAATGTATATACAAGGGGTGATCAAATGAAAAGGTACGAAACGACATAAAAATGAAACAGTTAAATATTTGCATATTCCGCCATGGGAGAATATAGTGAGACTTCTCGGGATGCCATTGGAGGCTCTGACTGGGATCGGATCATGCGCGGGCGCCCGCATGCGCAGGAGAGAGAGCAAAGGCTCTTATAAAAAGCGGTGTCCAAATGATGCTGCAATCCGTATGAGGACAGGATGGCGTTCGCGTTGTAAAATTCGACGATTGAGGAGCAGCGAAGTGTTATCCGATTTCTGACAGCGGTAGGTGAGAAACCGGTAGCTATTCATCGGCGGATGGTGACCGTTTACGGGGAGAAATGTGTCTCTGACACGTCTGTCAGAAAATGGAGTGCCCGTTTTCATGCAGGCCGTGAGAGTGTGGGTGATGACCAGAGACCAGGCCAGGCAAACACTGTCCTCACGAACGATCTCATCGACAAGGTGGACGACCTAGTGAGAAGTGATCGGCGTGTCACATTGCGAATGTTGGCGCTGAAGGTGGATGTCGGCTATGGAACCGAGTGGACAATTGTTTACGACAGGTTGCGATTTCGGAAAGTGTGTGCTGCATTGGTTGCGAAGCAGCTCGCCAACCAGCAAAAGAAACTGCGTATGGGACTAGTACTGCAACATCTGTTTCGGTATCAGGAAGACCCCGCTTTCATGAAGCGGATCGTCACAGGTGATGAGACCTGATGCCATCACTACGAGCCAGAGACAAAGCGGGACAGCATGCAGTGGAAGCATGCGTCTTCACCTCCCCCTAAAAAGTTCAGAGCCGTGAAGTCAGCAGGCAAGGTGTTGCTCACTGTCTTTTTCGACGTTCAAGGTCAGCTACTTGTGGAATTCCTCGAGCACAGAAAAAGCATTAACTCCGATGTGTACTGTGAGACACTCCGACGCCTACGCAGGTCCATCAAGAACAAAAGACCGGGGCTGCTCACGAAGGGTGTGGTTCTGCTCCATGATAACGCGCGTCCACACATCTCCAGAGTCACACAAATGGAACTGGAGAAGTTCAAATGGGAGACGTTGGACCATCCGCCCTACAGTCCGGACATGTCGCCCTGCGATTTCCATGTGTTTGATCCACTGAAGAAACACCTGAAAGGGAAGCTCTTCAACTCGGACGACGTACTCAAGGATACTGTGAAGGACTGGGTCTCCTCACAGCCACAGGAATTCTGGGAACAAGGAATCCTGCGGCTTGTTCATCAGTGGGATCGTTGTGCTCAGGCCTATGGTGTATATTTTGAATAAAGTCTACATTTGTACCTACCGTGTCGTTTCGTACCTTTTCATTTGATCACCCCTTGTATATAGACTTGATGTTATTTTATCACTACTTACTAATTTTATGCGTTACTGATATTCACCTTTCTGTCACCCGGGAAATTGGTTATTGCTGTACTCACGTGATAAGTCTTTTTATCTAATTGTTTTAGCTTTGGTTTTAATTTATTCTAGTAATTATTATAGGCTATAATATTATCGTTTTATATTTATCGGTTATGGGTTTATTTGTAATAATAGCTAAACGTCTCTAGACTTTTCCTACTTTCCCTATGGCCCAGAGTATTGGCAAATACAGGTGAAGGTTGGCTGGTCGCAAAACTTTGATTAAACTTGCAATCCTGGTTTCTAAGGCCAAGAGTTCGCTATAGTACTACTGTGGCTAAGACTTTATACTATCGTGACTATAGTTATCTTAGGTTTATAACTATTTTGTGTATATTTTTGAATTTTATATATATATACATTTGTACATTTTTTTCTTAATCTCGGTCTCGAATGTAGTCAATCATCTTAATATTGACTTTTTGAACAAGTCAATATTAAGATGAACAAGTGAATCAACAACAAGTGAATTCTGCATATAACTTCTATAAATATAAAATTTAAAATTAGCTTTCTTTCAGTAAAAAAAAATTTAAATAGCAAAATTTGTTTTTTGAATTGGTAAAATTTGAGTGAATGTATAAAAAAACAATACAAATTTTGTAAAGATTTATAGGGCATTAATTTGCGAAAAAAAATTTCCAAGTAAATGGGGTGTAATGAACTTACTTGCACCCTGCTTCGTCACGTGACATTTCCTTCAAATCGAATCCGACTTCAGAAAAACAATTTGATTCGCTAGTAGCCTTGGTAATGCACTCTTCGTTTTCTTTGATCGCTGAGAAATAAAATTTTTTGATATGTTTAAGTACAATAAGTGTTTTTTTTACCAGCAATATGCTAATTATAAATAAATCAAATTTTATACATCTCTAAAGTTTTTTGGAATACATCACTAAAGTTTTCGTAATCCCTTTGATATTCCAAGTTAGGCAGCTTTAATGTATTTTTTAAAACCTAAGCCGCTGCGCTCATGCTGCTAAAACTGTTCAATAAAACGAACCAGAATGTAAAATTACTAGTTATTTGCTTTAGTGTACAGGTAATTAAAAATTAAAGTCCGACTTTCAAAATTCTGTAAAAATAGAGCCACTGGTCAGAAAGAATTTATGTTTGAACTGAATATACTTGAGGAAGGGGGAAACAATATGGCATAAGAAAATGTTCTTATAGAATGGCCCTGTAAGATGCAAGGTGGCGCTCCTCCGCCAATTGCAAAGCCAGCGATGCAACTGTTTAAGAGATATTTCAGAAATGATAGAATGATCACAGCCGTCCTTTTCCAACAACCTGGCCTTCCCGATCACCGGACATCAATCCTTATGACTTTTGGTTGTGGGATTATCTTAAAAGTGTTGTGTTTATAAGCACCAGTTGCAAGTTTAGCTGATTTGAAGGCCTGGATCACGAAACACATTCCACGCATGATTCCTGAGACACTTCGTTCTATAGTTCATCTGTTTCAACTTGTGGCGGAAAATGGTGGGCAGTATACTGAACATGTCTTGCGCAAATCTAGTGAATGTTAATAGGCATTTTCCTTGCTACTTTTGGTCCAAGAACTACTAAAAACAGAATTTCCCCTATCAATGTAGTACGACGATAGGCTTTTCATTAGCACTGCCATTATTGTTGAACGACTGAGAAGTCATTTTTTCCAACAAAAAACCGAAATAATCAAGCACACTAAACAATACAGTGTTTAATGGGCAACTTATACCAAAGCCGTCGTTATTCGATTCAAAATGTCACTTGTAGCTGAATCCACTTCAAGTTTTGCAGCTTACAGCGCCATCTGTCTCTCTCGATACACTTTAGAATTTTTTTTCTTATATATATATATTATACCGTTTTCCTCTTCTTTAAGGGAACCGAGACGTGATAAACCTTCAAAAAATCGATTTTTCAATTTTCATCTTAAAAAAAAGTAGAGTTAATGCTGATTCCAAAAATGTATAACATGTATAGGTGTAAAGCTTAATATCTGAGTAATTGCGGTTTTAAAATGTAAACAACAGCTGCCACACCTGTTGTTTACGTTATCGTACATCAACTGCCACGCCCATCTTTCAGTAACCGAAACATGCTTTTATGTAGATTGTAGATTGGTATTTTAATATCACTTGATCTGGATATATTTATTTTATTCTTGTGTTTGAGAAGGAATAAAACTACTCAACTCAATCTTGTTTATAACACAAGCTGTGCGAAATTTAAAGAATGTTGTTTTCTTGTGCTTGAGATACAAACACGTGAGTTACAAACTTCATATTTTCACTGAAAATTTACTTTTTGTTGTTTACTTTCTGTTTGTTTGTGATTTGTAAGTATTTTAAATATTTGAAATGCCTCGAGCAAAGAAATTTGGACATCAGAAACGTCGTCTAATTCGTAAAAAAACTTCAGAATGTGTAGTGAGTGAAAAATGTGATGCCAGCTCTTCCAAAAAAAAGATTGAGAAGAGTAAAGGATATTTTGACTATGAAGATAACTTTTCAGCTGAATCTCAAAGCAGGTTTGTTATTATTGACTTAAATATGCTTAATGATATTTTCAACAATATTGCAAAATGCAGATATTGTGATAGATCTTTCTGCTTTGATGTTGCTGAAATAAAAGTAGTCGCAGAGGACTTGCTAGCAGTATATCAGCAGCTTGCAAGTATTGTGGCTCTAGTCATGGCTCAATGACTTCAAATTCTGTGCCAGCAGGATATGAAGTAAATTTGAGGTTTGTTTATGGTATGAGATGCATTGGAATTGGAAAAAGTGCAGCTCAGACATTTTGTGCGCTGATGAACTTGCCTCCTCCACCAGCTAAATTTGAAAGACTGTATACGCCAATTTTTAATGCGTTGGAAACTGCTTCATCACGTTCAATGGTTAGCAGCGTTAATGAAGCTGTTATTGCAAACGAAAACAATAAGGACGTAGCAATTGCTCTTGATGGGACCTGGCAAAAAAGAGGACACACGTCAAAAAATGGCGTTGTAACGGCAACTTCTCTCGATAACGGAAAAGTTGTTGATTTTGAGTGCCTATCAAAATATTGTTTTGAATGTAAGAACAAAAACAAAACCTGTGATAATTGCCAGGCAAACTATCATGGATTTAGTGCGGGAATGGAGAGTGAAGGAGCATTGCGGATTTTCAATCGCTCAGTACCAAATTACGATGTTCGGTATGTTCAGTACCTTGGAGATGGAGATTCCAAGGGTTTCTTAGGGTTCAAGAGTCCAACATATACGGTGATGATGTTCCGATTGAAAAATTGGAGTGCATCGGCCACGTCCAAAAAAGGATGGGATCAAGACTGAGAGCTCTAAAGAACAGTTTAAAATCCACCAAGCTGTCAGACAATAAAGCAATATCTGGACGAGGAAGGCTGACAGATGCAGAAATTCTTTTGCTGCAAAAATACTATGCCTAGCCATAAGAAGAAATGTTGGGAAATCAGTCGCAGATATGTCCAAATCCATCTGGGCAATATATTTCCATAAACTGTCGACAGATAAAAATCCACAACATGGTTTGTGCCCTATGGGAGAAGAAAGTTGGTGCGGGTACAACAAAAGCCTTGTATCTGGTGAAAAGTACACCCACAAACATTCCCTCCCAGAAGCAGTTCTTCTTAAAATTAAAAAATATTTAGAGATTTAACTGCGAAAGAACTTTTATTAAAATGTCTGCATGGCCGAACTCAAAACCCCAACGAAAGCTTTAATAACTGTGTGTGGAATCGTGTGCCAAAAAACACATTTGTGAGCAAAAAAACTTTGCAAATGGGTGTTATGGACGCAGTTATATGTTTCAATGAAGGTGCATACGCAAGAACAGAAGTATTAAAAGCACTGCAAATAAATCCAGGTATCAATACTTGTGAAGGCCTTCGTAAAATTGACTACGTCAGAATTTGTGAAGCCGAGATGAGTATCCAAAAAGCTACCAAAGAAGCCAGGACAACTAAAAGGCAAATTAAAAGGAAGAAGGATGCCTTAGAAGAGTCTATGCAAGATGAGTACAGTGCTGGAATGTTCTAAAAGTCAAATTTTAGGTAAGTGTACCATTTTATTTAGTTTTTCCATTTTTCTCAAAACGTGTTTTTTCAGTTTTTAGGTACATGTGTAGAAAAATCTATTTATTATATTTTTTGAAACTTGGTATGAACTTTTGTATCATGATAATGCATTTAATGCTTCTAATTTCCTTCCTGAAATGTTTGTATTTTTACTTTTATTGTTGAATTTGTAAAAAAAAAAATGACATTTTTATCAAAATTTCAAAAAGTCATAATTCAAATTTTTTTAAAAAAATTCTGAACAAGGTAGTATAAAAATATTTATTGCATTTAAATAAACGTACAATTTTGTAACTAAAACAGCATGTTTTGTGGTGTTATATGTTATAAAAATAAAGATACATGTACCTAATGAACACCATGTATACGAAAGTTCCTTTTGGTGTGTACTTTTCGAATCCTTATATTTCTTAAAATATTTTAAAAATTTAATAATTTTATGTTGTAGTATATTAAGAAAAGTATATAGGTTGTATGACATAATTTTTTTATTTATGAAGTCTTTCTGTTTTTGAAAATAATGTTCTTCGTAAAGTCAAATTTTGCTCGTTTTGCTTCATCGAGGACGTCCGGTTCCCTTA